>JAVXUM010145345.1:0-15984 GCA_035590655.1 Pouteria glomerata | reverse complement strand
GATGCCTCTGAGTCAGCCCGAGATTTAGCTTCCGGTCTTTCCTTCTCGTCCCAAGATGAGAGCTCCGAGCTTTGGGATCCCGCGGAGCTCGATTGCACCAATATTTTCTCCGTCGTTGATAAACGATGGTTGAAAAAAATACTAAAATCCTTCCAACCCCCAAAACACCTAGCCTACCGATGGCCGGCTCCAGATGATACGGCCTACTCGCCAATCATGGAGGGGGTCGTGACAGTCTACGAAGCCACCTTGTCCAGTGGGTTTCGTTTCCCTCTCGCCCTGCCTATCAGGGACGTTCTGACCAGGCTCAACATCAACCCAGCCCAGCTAACCCTCAATGGCTGGAAAATTTGGTGGGGAGTGCCACGATCTGGAAGGCCACCACCAACGAGCACATCACCGCAGACGAATTCCTGTACTGTTACAGGATCGTCGAGGCCGGGCATGGGTGGTATCTTTTCTCGGCCAGATCCAAAGAGCTGAACTAAGTCATCAGCTACCCTTCCTCTGTCAAGAACTGGAAGGACCATTTCTTTTTCCTCTACAGCGAATGATGGGAGTTTTGCGCTTGGGAGATTGATGAGGACAGAAAGGTCCGATGCCCCCTGGCCTGGGGTCACCCATCAGAAGAGGGTAAGGAAATTTTACTGCCCAACTCCCTGGTCTTTACCTCCGCTACTTTCTAACTCCATGCCCTTCTTTCATCTTTCAGCTCGAGCCCGGCCTCAAGTGACCAAGCAGCAGCTCGGACATACAAAGTTGGCCCGAGAGTCTCCTTTGCATCATTATTCCCTTCTGCTAACAGCCGAAAGTCTGGCCGAGCATACCGTCATTAGAGGCGCTTGAACTTGAACGTGAGATGAGTGAGTTTGAATTTCATTTTGCAGTTGATGTATTTTATTGTATAATGTTAGCTGACGCTTTTGTATATTATAGATTCTGACCTCACCGTTGCTGACTTCTCTCCTGAGGCGATGAAGTTCAACAAGGAGCATTTTCAAAGTTTGGGAAAGAGGGCCCCTAGCTCCAAGCCACAACTTCGCAAAAAGCAGAAGTTGGCCAACACCAATACTTTTCGAGAATGGGTGCCTGGGGCGGACAACCAAGACCAGGCGCCGATCTTTGATCTTATTCGTCGGCTTACTGCCCCAGTTTCTGCGGCTCTAGTTGTTTCCCCAGCCAGGGATGAGGATTTGATCCCCCCGCTGACTAACCTTCCAAATGTTGTGGACGACTTGGAACTGGCAGTCCAGAAAATGCAGGGGATTGTGACCCCCGTCGAGCTCAAGCGGGTCCAGGACATGTCTCACAATTCACTTGTCAGAGGCATTGCTCACGACCTGGCCAAGGTAAGATCCCGTCTTTGAGTTTCTCTGACGCGTTTTGAGTGTTTCTAACCGTTCTGATCTACATCCTCAGGTGATGGTCTATACTTTCGAGCTCGAGACTCGGTTTCTGGAGAAGAGCCAGCTCACTGCCATTGAGCATTCCAACAACGATTACCTGAGCAAAGAGGTGACCAAACTGAGGGCCCAGGTTGAGTTGATGACTGCTAAGGTCCGGGATTATGAGGCCGATCTGGATCAGGTGGGCAAGGCTCGCGAGGAGGCTTTGGCTCGTGCTGAGGCGGCATCATCCTTACTGGCTGTGGAGGTTGGCTTGAAGGAGGAAGCCTTCTGGCAGTTGGAGGAGATCAACGGCAGCCTTGACTCAGAGAAGGCACGGGCTATCGATACATTCAAGGAGAGCGATGAGGCCCAGGCTTGGCTCGCCGAGACCTTTGCGTATGGGTTCAACGATGCCAAGAGAGAGATCGGTCTGAAGTACCCAGACTTAGACCTCTCAGGCATCGTAGCCTTCCGAGGATCTCCACTAGCAGGATCTCAGAGCTCGGAGCATTCTGAGGGCGGAGCTCAGCCTTAGTTTTCCCATTTTTTTTTTTGTAAACCTTTTAATGTTCTGTAAACATTTTGATATCAATGAAATCAATGAATTTTTGATATATTGTTCTCTCTTCTTGGCTGAATTGATAGACTTGGTCTCAATCACTCAGTAGTTTAGGGCTAAGCTGCTCAGAACACTTTAACATGTATTCGTATAATAACGGTGTGAGATCCCACATCAGTTTGAGAGGAGAACGAAGCCTGCCTAATAAGTAGGGGGTTGAAACCTCTCCCTTGAGGACGCGTTTTGGGGGGGCACTGGATTGCCCTCGCCAAGAACAAAACCGTGAGGGCTTGCCGGGGAGAGACCCGAGGTGCCAAAGCGGACAATATCTTCAAGCGGTGTTGGTTCCGGGCTGTTACGAAATCATACTAATTTGGAGTTAATTAACATATCTGTATAAACTTACATTTATATTTTCGTTTCATATCGTATCTAATATTGCTATCTTTAGACCCCGTTTGGACCTCTAAAATTTTTTATAAAAGTTCAAATAACTTCAAAAATTTTCAAATTTCTTCAAATCACATTTTATCACGTATCATTTTTTACATTATATCAATACTAACTTTTGATTTTTTTTTTTTTTTTAACTTTTTTTGGCACTCCAAACGGACTCTTAGCATTGTAATAATTTTGTATGAAATTTATTGAACAGAACTAGTTAAAGCATATTCCATTGTTTCTTGGCAGGTCTTATAGTTCCCAAGCTCAACGGACAGAGCCGGGAGGCATCCTTAATCACATATTGCGGGAAATTTCACTTTTTTGAACATAATAATTTATGAATTTTAAGTTAAAATTAAAGTGAAATCCATTTATCATATTGAAATCAAGGGTATTTCATGAGAACATTAATAATATGTATTTATATATTCAAAATTATGAATGGCTGTGCATGAAAATTGGTTTCAAAGTGAATACTTTGTCAAAGAAAAATCATAGTCAAGTGAGTTATCCCAGGCTAATAAGAATTAAAGCTATGTTACGCATGTATAAGCCAGCCTTTGTCCCTTGCATGTTTCTAACCTTATTCTTGTTCTTCTAAACTTGAGAGAATAAGAATTAATAGATTTTTCTAACGTTAATTGTGACTTTTGCGATTGGTAAATTATAATTGCTGATTTATGTAATTAAATTTCATGTAGACAGTACTTAAATCAAAAGTTGTAATTCGTCAGTCTCAACGAATTTAATGACCAAAGGTAACTGCATTTACATAAGAAATTAATATGCCACCGAATAACCCATCCATTGAATACAAATGTACGTAAGACGTAGAGAAATTAGCTCGTAAAAATGAGTATATGATTTTATTGATTTTCTTTGTAGGTAATATAAAAAAAGGTCATCTTCTTGATTTTAGGAGTTCCCACCATTCTGCTTTGAGTGATAGTAGAGGAGGTAAATCGCGAGATGTGCGACAAGTAGTCAAGGTTCGAAAGCTTATTTTTTTACTTGTCAGGTAATTACTGAGACTCGAACTCGCGCCGTTTGATTGTAAAATACTTACACTCGCATTTTTTACCACTTGAACTATGCCCAGGCTTCGATATGCATGAATGATCACACACTTAACAGGTACGAGGCACAAAGGGATGGCTGAGGTATTACAAATCTCTGAATATCTTTCTTGTATCACAGATACGTAGTCTTCTACCAAATAATGTACAAGCGCATGGATCAAGTTCCCATGCCCTAGATGGCCAACGTCATAATTAAAAGTTAGCGAACTGAGAAATCATTTGTGCTGCTCTCTAAGTTATTTAGCATTTTGACGATTATAGATAAAAAAATAAAAAATAAAAGTAAAAAATGTTGAAGTGTACAATAGAATGTAAAGTAAAAAATTAAAAAAAAATGAATGTGCTAATTTGTGATTAGTGGCACAAGAACTTACGTTGAAGTTGAACATTTTATCCAATCAAAAAATTGACCCATCAGCTTGTGAAAAAGGGTTTGTCCATTATTTTTGTACATGTAGCATTACTCATTATAAATAAATTACTTGAACAACTATATATCAATTATTTATGCCCGTAATTTTATGTACTAATTGTGGAGGTACTAAGTGCATATTTGTTTCATTGTACATGAAATAAGAGATAGTATTTTATTTTAATTTTTATTTTATGCTTAATTAATTTTTTTATTAAAATCTAAATAATAAAATAGGACAATTTTTAAAATGTTCCTCTAGCAAATTAAGATTTAACAATTAAAAATTATTTTTTCTTTCATTTAACGATTAAGATCATTTTTATATTTTTAACTTCTCGCTTAATTCTTATTTTAGTGGATTTCACTACCATTTATCTCGCAAAATGGGTTGACTATTTTAAATTTCACCATATTTCAAGGGTAGAGATCATATACAAATTAAAACTGTCAATTTAAATTCTGTCTAATTATGATTTCTAAAAGTTGAACCAAATTAAAGTACCTTAATTTGTACTTTATTTTATGGTACTTATCAAAAATTAATTAGTGACAAATTAAAATCCAACAGTTAAGAATTATTTTTTCTTTAATTTGATGATTAATATCATTTTTATATTTTTTAACTTCTCGATCAAATTTTATTTTAGTGGATCTCATTACCATCTATTTTACAAAACGATATTGACATTTTAAATTTTACCATATTTCAAGGGTGAAGATCATATGCAAATCAAAACTTACAACTTAAATTTTGTCCAATTATGGTTTCATGAAGTTAAACCTGTAACAGCCCAGGACCACTGCTGCCTGAAGATATTGTCCGCTTTGGCCCTTCGGGTCTCTCCCCGGCATAGCTTCACGATTTTGTTCTTGGCGAGGGCAACCCCAGTGCCCCCCCAAAACGCGTCCTCAAGGGAAAGGTTTCAACCCCTTACTTATTAGATAGACTTCGTTCTCCTCTCCAACTGATGTGGGATCTCACAATCCACCCTCCTTGGAGGCCCAATGTCCCCGCTGGCACACCGATCCGGCACTGGCTCTGATACCATTTGTAACAGTTCGGGACCATTGCCGTCTGAAGATATTGTCCGCTTTGGCCCCTCGGGTCTCTCCCCAGCACAACCTCACGGTTTTGTTCTTGGCGAGGGCAACCCCAGTGCCCCCCAAAACGCGTCCTTAAGGGAAATGTTTCAACCCCCTACTTATTAGGTTGGTTTCGTTCTCCTCTCCAACCGATGTGGGATCTCACAATGACTAGAGGTGTAACACGGTTCTTTAACGGAAGGGCTAGAGGGTGTAACACGGTTCCTTTGAGTCATACCTGCTTGATATAGCGGATGCTTGCCTGAGATATGTGGATGCCCTACTAGAGGTGTAACACGGTTCTCTAGCGGAAGGGTCAGGGGGTGTAACACGGTTCGCTTGAGTCTTACACCTATAGGGGTGTAACACGGTTCCCCACATGGTATATTGAGATATACGCGTTTACCGTTAGCGCTGAAAACGGTGTGGTTGGTGACCTCGCGTGTCTTGGCTTTTCGGCCTTACTAAGTGTCACCCGTCCCAAAATAAAGTTAGCATAGATGGATATTGGAAACATACACAAGCATTGCATCCCATTATATTCCTTGCATGAGATTACATGAGATTGCATAAGACTGTATGAATGATTATTATATATATCTTGAGTAATAGATATAGATGCTATGAATGATGCTAATGCTTGATTTATTGTTAATGTATGAGATACGTAATCTAGATAATAATTTAGAAACTACGGAGACCTGATTCCCGATGTGGAATACGTAGGCAGCTTAGGCGTGAGTAGCCTAAGTCCGGCCTATAATGTGGATGGTAATAACTATGGTTGTTTTATTAAATGAAAATTTGTTTATTGGATCTATAATTATGTGGCCCAGGGTGAAGGCCCGTGATTGATGTTGGTTCCGATTACGTAAATGTTAGATGATGTCACCGAAGTGTGGCTGTATCGAAGTTTATGACGTGTTATATTTCTTTAATATGGGAATGAGGGACGATATTAGATTCTCTGAGGGTGATTCTTATTTTATGATTTGACCTTGGTACAGGTTTTATTTGTTTTTATTTATCCCTATTTTCTCATACCGTCCGTCCCTGACAATTATGTTAGGGGCGTGAACTATAGCAGCTCGGAACCACTGCCGCCTGACGATATCGTCTGCTTTGGCTCCTCGGGTCTCTCTCCAGCATAGCCTCACGGTTTTGTTCTTGGCGAGGGTTACCCCAGTGCCTCCCTAAAAGGCCTCGTCAGTGGAAAGGTTTCCACCCCCTAATTATTAGACAGGCTTCGTTCTTCCTCCCAACCGATGTGGGATCTCACAATCCACCCCTCTTTGGAGTCCAGCGTCCTCGCTGGCACACCGATCCGGCACCGGCTCTGATACCACTATAGCAGCCCGGGACCACTGCCGCCTAACGATATTATCCACTTTGGCCCCTCGGGTCTCTCCCCGGCACAGCCTCACGGTTTTGTTCTTGGCGAGGACTACCCCAGTACCCCCCCAAAAGGCCTCGTCAGTGAGAAGGTTTCCACCCCCTACTTATTAGGTAGGCTTCGTTCTCCCTCCCAACCGATGTGAGATCTCACAATAATAAGGGTGGGGAAACCTCTCCCTAGTACGACGCGTCTGGACCTGTGGGGGACATGGGGGAAAGAACAAAACCCTGAGGGGCCAGTGGGGCTTGCCAGGGACAATATCGTCCTGTGGGTGGTGGGGCCCAACAGTTGAGGCTGCGTACTCTGATACCAGGGCGACGCATCTGGACCCGTGAGGGACACGGGGGAAGGAACAAAATCCTGAGGGGCAAAGCGGACAATATCTTCAGGCGGCAGTGGTCCCGGGCTGTTACAAAATCTTTCAAATTAAAGTACCATAATTTGTTTTTTCTTTTATGATGTTTATCAAAAATTAATTAGAGAGAGAGGTCAAAACACATGCAATAACTATTAGAACCTAAAGTTTTAGAAAAAAAAAAAGTTTAAAATCCATGAATAATCATAGTCTTTTCGAATTGAATTTTTTATACTAAGTATCAATTATATAAGAAATTTAATAATAATTTTGCTCAGAGTGACGTAAACACAAATTATTGTTAGTAATATCCATCATAAGATGTCTTCTACAATATTATCTGCATTTTTTAGGAGATTTTATTCCAAATAAAATATAACTAAATGTAAGATAAAAATTAGAAGTAAAACATTATTTCTTATTCAGTCTCATATCCCATAATGTAGACATGGGATATTTGTGCAAAATTCTTTACTTTGATTGGCTATGAAAATTGTTTCTTGTTTTATGATGATTCCTCTCAGCTTTGCTTGGAGGTATAGGATTTATAATATGCTGCAATTATATCAGTAACGATCCATACAAGGAGCATGATTGTCTTATCTCATCACCAAAGAGCAAGATCACCTTCCATTCTTCCATTTCTCAATGGCTACAGCAAGGAGAAAGGACAAGCTACATGTTCAGTTGATATAAAGCAGGGGATATTGATTAAATCCATATAGGTGGTAATGCCTAGGTTCTCAATTATTCGCCAACTCTTGTTGGTTCAAATGTAATCAAGGTATGCTTTCGCCACAAATGAGGATATTTAATAAAATTATGGGAGAATCACTCTCCTTTCATTAAAAAAAAAAAAAAAAAGTTCTGACATGTTATTTTTGCAAGTTAAATGCATAGATCATTAGATTGTTAATTAGGAGAGATTGGTTAGGAAAATTTTCCACGAACACAACTTAAGCTTCTAATTATTAATCGCTTTCACTACTTTTGAAATGATAAATTTGATAAAATTTGATTTCAATCGGTAAGAATTTTCATCAATTCTTATATTTGGATCTAAAATAAAATTTTAAGTTGAATTTGATTTCTAATTTCTATAAAATTTGAAATCTAATCTAAAATAATAAAATTTAATGAAAATTTATTATTTTCTTAGACAGTTTAAGTAAATAGACAAATTTATTCTCTTACATTATATTTTTTATATTTTTTTATTTTCTATTTATATGGTCAAACTAGGTAATTCACTTAAACTAATCAATTCAATCTTTAAATTTAAAATATGTTTCAAATACAAATTTTATTTATTAAATCAAATCAAATCAAATCAATTCTTTATTTTAAAATAAAATTAATTCCAATAGTAGAAAGTTTTCAAACGGAAGGTTTAAAAATTAGGGACTAATTACTATAATAGCTAAAGCTGATGAAGAGCCATATAAATCACTCAATTCAACCAACTTTTTAGTAAAAATATATATACGGTCTATCCTGTAATAGGAGATAGATGAAGCAGCTCAGCTTTGGTCTAATGTTGCGGATGTATGTATGAAATCAGAGAAATATGAATACATCGAGACCCAAATTTAATGTAAAAGTCTTTTCCACATATCCAAGAAAAAAGTGGTATGTCTTGGCCTCAACGAGCGTATTTGGAGTTGTATAAAATTGTATAAAATTATATAAAATTATAAAAATTAATATCTCGTACTTTGTGCAATAAATAAAAAATTTAAATTTTATAATATCGTAATTCGTATTTATAAATATTTATAAAATTTTGTATTATTTTATTTTACACAAAGCGGTGCCACTTTCCAAAATTATTCTTAGCAGTGATGTCTAACTGTTGTTCTACAAAGGTGCTGCAAGAAACGTGAGCTTTGGTAATAAAATAGCTCATCTATTTTTATCACTGAAAAGTAAAATTTACTTAGTAGTGTCATGCTAATTGACACTAAAAATGTGTTATTAAAAGTATATAGTGATAATTATATAGACTGATAGTCAAGAATCAATTAATTTTATTGTGCATGCTGATAGTAGAGATTTGACATTTAACCTAGCCAAAAAAAAAAAGAGAGATTTGAGATTTAATTAATATCGTGCTTCTTACAAGAGGTATGAACCAGTGGCAGTGAGCGTGTGACTTTAGATTTGTTTTCAGAGAAGTAAATGAATGTGTGCACCATGCTTCGAGTCGCCTCCAAATTCGTAATAGTTGGAGTTGTCGTCTCTTTTTAAAAGGCCTTTGTTAACCTAATATGCTTTCTTATTGGCCAGTCCTAACTGATAGTTTTTGTTTTGCCCCTTTGTTCACCAAAATGAATAAATAAATAAATAAATAAAAAACAAAAAACAATAAAAAAATGAAAAAAAAGTATATTGTGAGATTAATTGGCTTTTATTACAAATTCTTATGTATTTAATGACCACATTAATTCATTACTAAATATCTATCACAACTTAGTGGTGAATTATGATTTATCAATAGAATTAACTATCATAGACAATTAGGGAGATGTCATCGTTGATCCTGGAATTGCTGTTAATTCTAGTTATGGTGTCTACCAAAGAGGCATTGCCAATGGTGTTCTCATCAAGTATGAAGGAAAGCCCTATGTTGCACAAGTTTGGCCAGGTGCCGTTAATTTCCCAGACTACCTCAACCCAAGAGCTGTTGATTGGTGGGTCGATGAAATTCGCCGGTTCCATGAACTTGTCCACGTTGATGGTCTATGGATTGACATGAATGAAATTTCAAACTGTTAAGGATTGTGCACGATCCCCCAAGGCAAGCAGTGCCCGACTGGAACCGACCCCGGCTGGGTCTGTTGCTTGGACTGCAAGAATATAACCAAAACAGGATGGGATGATCCCCCATACAAGATAAATGCTTCGGGATTGCAGGCACCAGTTGGGTATAAAACCATAGCCACTAGTGCAGTTCACTACAATGGAGTTCTGGAGTACGATGCTCATAGTATTTATGATTTCTCTGAAACCGTTGCAACTCACAGGGGTCTTCTTGGGCTGGAGGGCAAGCGCCCATTTATATTATCGCGCTCGACTTATGTTGGTTCAAGACATTATGCTGCACACTGGACAGGTGATAACCAGGGGACTTGGAATGATCTAAAATATTCGATTTCTACCATGCTGAACTTTGGCATATTTGGAGTTCCGATGGTTCGTTCAGATGTATGCGGATTCTTTCCACAACCCACAGAAGAGCTTTGCAACCGCTGGATCGAACTGGGTGCTTTTTACCCTTTCTCAAGAGATCATGCGACCTTCTACTTCACAAGCCAAGAGCTTTATCAGTGGGATTCTGTAACTGAGTCTGCTCGAAATGCTCTGGGTATGAGGTATAAGCTTCTTCCATATTTGTACACGTTGAACTACGAGGCTCACATGAGCGAAGCACCAATTGCCAGGCCTCTTTCTTTTCATTCCCAACTTTGACTGAGGTTTATGGGTTGAGCACCCAATTCCTGCTGGGGGGCAGTCTCATGGTGTCCCCTGTGCTAGAACAGGGGAAATCAGATATCAAAGTGCTGTTTTCTCCAGGGAGTTGGTACAGTACACATTACTTGACACTCGATGCACCTCTGCATGTGATAAATGTGTATGTTTATCAGAACACCATAATCCCAATGCAGCAGCGTGGGCTGATTTCTATGGAAGCAAGAATGACCCCCTTCGGCCTCGTTGTGACCTTCCCAGCTGGGGCTTATGAGGGTCAGGCCAAAGGAAATCTTTACCTAGACAACGATGAGCTTGCAGAAATGAAACTCGGAAATGAATATTCCACGTATATTGACTTCTACGCGATTGTGGGTCGGAGAATGGTGAAGGTGTGGTCAGAAGTTCGGGAGAGTAAATTTGCTCTAGACAATGGGTGGATCATTGAGAAGGTGACTCTGTTGGGACTGGAGGGAATTAGGGGAGAATTGGTAGAGGGAGGAGACGAGAGGAAGACTCCTATTAAAGGGCTCGAATTGCCTCTAGGGAAAAAAGTTCACTATGTCCTGGGAAATGGGTATATGTGGTTGAGGATTCAAAAGTTCTTTCCAAAATTATTTGGACTACTTATCTAGATATTATTTTTGTTTTCTCTTCTACTCCCTCTCCTCCTTCGTAATGTTAATTATCGCTAAGAGTGTGTTATTAAGTATATTATGATAATTGTAGAGATTGACAATAAACAATTAAGGATGTTTGGAGTAATAAAAAGTGAGATAAAATAAAATAAAATAAGATAAATTATAGATTCGTAATTCGTGCAGTGAGATAAAAAATAAATAATTTTTAAAAGTTTTTAAAAATTTTCAGTATTTATCAGCAAACCAAACACTCATATTTAGTTAATCTTATTATACATGCTGAGAATAATGATTTGACATCTAATAATTTGCTTCTTATTAGAGATGAGAACTAGCGGTAGCGGCAGTGGGAGTGTCAGAACGCAGGGGGATGCAGTTAGTAAAAACGGTGCCGTTTTGTGCCCTTTTTGTTTGTTTTAACCCTGGTTACAGATTTTTAAGAGTGTGTCGGTATGATTTTGACCGCACGCGATGGGCTGCAGTCGCTTGTCGCTACAGTCGGCAAAAATGGTGCCGTTTAGTGCTGTTTTTGTTTGTTTTAACCCCAGTTACAGATTTTTAAGGGTGTGTTGGTGTGATTTTGACAGCATACTAGACTAATTTTTTGCTCAAAAAATAAAATAAAATAACATAAATCAACAAATAATAAAATATTATGCACTTAATTTTTTTTGCTAAAAAATTTGATAAAAAAGTATAATAATTTGATATAAAAGTGATATGCAATAAAATTTAATTAGAAGAAAATAAAAAAAATTAGTAAAAATTAATAAATTTTAATTAATTTTAGTATGCTAAACGAAACTCAAATAATAACATGAAAAAAAGGATACCGTTTTTGCTGGCATGAACTGTGACGCGTCCGGAGTGACACCTTAAGTTTGTTTTCGAAGCAGTAGATGGACGTGTCAATGCGTTAGTACACCATATATTGAGTAGCTTCTAGGTTTGCAACCGTAAGAGTTGTTAAGAGGAAGAATTATAACTAACTAAAAATTCAAAGCCGTTATTTGTTACAAAATAAATTCAGATCTCAAAGTTGAATTTCAGGTAAAACTCAATAGACAAATGAAATTCACTCGAGAAAAAAAAATATTATTATTTGATAAGTTTTATTAAAATTTTTAATTTATAAATATATGTTCATATCAAACATATTTATGTTTTTGTTGTTGTCAAAAAATTAAAAATAAAAGGAAAGAAAGAAAGAATGAAAAAAGAGAAAAAGAAAAACTTAGCACAGGACAAAACCCAACACAAGTGAGCACAGCCGTAGCTCAAGTAGTCCAGTGCCTTTTCGCCCGCTTGCCGGCCGTTCGACCCTGGGTTCCCCCTACACCCAGCTTACCTATCCAAAAAAAAAAAAAAAAAGAAACGCCACTCAAGTGATTCATACTTGCTCTGGGTATTGGAATTACCAGTGTGATTCATGGCCTCGGCTTAAAACATTGGAAGAGACTGCAGGCATGCCCTTCCCTTATTATGCTCTTTTTCTATTCTTGACAGGATCTGTTTCGTGTTTTCTATGCTCCTACGTGTCTTATTCCCTTATTAGTGGAAATGAGAGATTGAGGCAAAAATGTACTTGTCCAAAGTTTTTGGTTGCATCTGTATTTTTAAAAATTTAAAATTAAAGAATTGTATATTATTTAACTACAAAAAGATTCAATTATAATTTTGTTAGTCCAATTATGAAGTTCTTTAAAAATTAAAGAGGTTTAAGGGATGTTTAGAGTTACAAAAGTTGAGATAAAATGCTATTTAAGTTATTTTTTGGTATTTGGAGTATAAATCAAAAATCACAAAAAAAATATAGAACAGTTTCCATTCAAACAGATTTTGGCAGAAGTTTTTTTCTGTTAAAAACATTTTAAAATTTGTAGAAATGTTATTGAAATTTATAAAAAATTTATTAAGTTTTTAAAAAATTTATTAGAATTTATAGAAATTTACATAAATCCATATAGTTTGATGTGAAAAAGTTTTATAGAGAATTATAGAATTTTTTAAAATTTTTTAGGTGTTTTATGTGCTCCGAATAGGCTGGCTCTTAACATTATTGACTATGAGTGGAGCAGTTAGGGAGATTTCCTAACATGACATCAATTTTATCAATAAATTTCACATGGCTGGTGCCCCCACACCAGCTCCTCAACTTATATAATAGAACGCTATTGACTTGAGCAATAGGGGGTTTGAACCCATACCAATGATTATGATGTAAATTTCATTTTTCTCAATTTATTAAATTTTTTAGGGTTGAGTAAATCAGACGAACCAACACTTTTCGATCAAAACTAGAGTTTTACTTGGAATATTTGAGCTAGACCGCCGTAGTCTTTTGAAACTAGATTTATAGTATTATATTTCAGCAAAGTTTTATTAATTTTTTAGAGCTTGTGGTTTAGGAGGCGTTAGGAGGTATAATTTTTAATAATTTTTAATAACTTTTGGTAATTGTAACTTTTTGTGTGTTTGGTAAAATAAGTTGCAATTTTTAATAATTTTTTTACAAAGTTTGAGTGTTTAGTAAAATTTTTTGATAAATTTTGACATTTTTTAGTAATTTTTAACAACTTTTAATAATTTTTAATAATTTTTGAGTTGAAAAGTTATTGTAGCAGAGCAGAAAAATGATAACTTTTGGTATTTCTGTCAAACACTAAAAGATCACCTTTTGGTAAATTTGTTAAAAATTCTGCTACCAAACGCAGCCTAAAAACGAATAGATTTTTAAAGTTGGTGCTTCAATTTTGGATTTTCTATAGAATGGTATATTCAAATTCAATTTAATTTGCTGGCGATGAGTAGGATGTCCGAGAAGCACGTTAAGGCCTTTACACCATGTTTACGGTGAGAATTTGATATTGTTCATCTCACTTTCATGTTTTACTTCTAGTACGCGAAAACCCGCAACCGCTATCTCAGGGTGCGCACTAGGTGAAACTCGTCCCATGACCCTAGCCGGCAAAGAATCATGGAGAGCACTTTCATGTTTTACTTAATTTATCGTATTGTTGACAAATAAGAAAAATTGTTATGCTATTGTTGGATTCCTACGTACTTGTTAGTATGAAAACATAGTATTGGTAGCGTGAATTTTTGTAATACACTAATGAAGTTGAATTAATAAAAAAGACCAACGAAACTTATTGTTTTTCTGAGAAAAGGAATATTGAATCTTGGAAGAGTGTTTTTATCTTTCGGGGTTGATTTTGTATGTGGGGTTAATAGAGGTACTGGAAATAGGTCGGGTTCTAGATCCCACGAAATTGAAACTTCAGATATCGCGTGAATTGATTAACGTTTTCAGCGTTCTAGCAATACACAAAATGAGTCCATAAGTGGCATATTTTACTCTATTGATTTTGGTCTTTGAGGACTACCCCCACTAATGGCAATTGGTAGGTTTACTCTATGGGCTTCGGCCCAAGAGTTACATTAAGGTGGTTACTAGATGAGTTCTGCCATGCAAATTACCCAGGGACGGTACTTAGACCCGTTGGCTGAATGTGTTATTTGAAGATAAATTGAAAACATGTTTTGACATAAAAATTAAAGTATAATGAACTGAGATATTAG
Source organism: Pouteria glomerata (assembly GCA_035590655.1). Taxonomy (NCBI): domain Eukaryota; kingdom Viridiplantae; phylum Streptophyta; class Magnoliopsida; order Ericales; family Sapotaceae; genus Pouteria; species Pouteria glomerata. The sequence continues at coordinate 1,574 of JAVXUM010145345.1, read as the reverse complement.
AATATCAAGAGAAGTCACTCGTTGTGATTGGATAAATTAAGATTTGAGGATGTGAAAGGTCAAATGATGTGATTAATGCTGACAGTGTAGGGCTGTTTGGAGCTCTATTTATCTATGTAAATTTATACAAAGTTATAACCTATACAAATTAACTTATACAATTCACGAGATTGTAAATTTTACAAATTTATATTAACTTATACAACTTCAAACACATAAAATCTAATAAACAATAAAATAATATTTTATATTATTAAAACAAAAAAAATCTAATACATACTTATAATATGCTAGGTTTTCAAAGTTTGCATGATAAATTTAAATTATAGGCACTAAGCACCCGTGATATTTATTTAACGTTGACCTTCTTACAATAGATAATGCAAGGAATGCAAATAATAATATCAATAAGATGAATAGTGACCACTTGAGTGGATGATTTGATTCTATAAAACATGCTACAGCTGTTGTTTTACCGTTTTAGTTTTTTAGGGTAAATTATCTTTACACCCTTTGTACTTAAACCCAAAATCACTTGCATCCCCTATACTCAATAAATATGCACTAATACCCCTAGTATTATTCTACAAAGTGACAAAACCAACGCCGTAACGTTAAATGGTAAAACGTCAAAAGTGCCTTTTATATATTTTATGGCCCTCAGTAGGAGAAATTACTTTTACACCATTGTACTTAAGTCTTAAGTTACTTGCACCCCTTATACTTAAAAAATATGTACTTAAGTACAAGAAGTATTAGTGCATATTTCTCAAATATAAAGGGAGCAAGTGACTTAAGACTACAAGCACTAACCTTTACGCATATCTGCAAACAAATATCAATTAAGCATTTCTATGGTTATTTAGATATAACAACACAGCATATCTATCAATAATATAATCAATTTAGGATCATAAATCTAAAATAATTAACCATTCCTACTCCAGTTAATTCAACATCCTTAAAATAATTACAGTGTAGGATGTGAACTCCATAATATTTGAGACAAAATACCAGGGTAACAAACAAGAAACCCAAAAGTCGTATTTTTAATCCAACACAACCATTAATGAAATAAATAATTAAGTTAGATTAATTAATTTAAAAAATAAGTAATTTAATTTAATTATTTATGAAAATAATTTAATAAAATATATTTTGTACAAATTAAATTATAAATAATTTAGTTTAACTATGATATTTATTTAAAATAATTTAATGATAATTAATTATTAAATTAAATTAAATTGATAATTAAATTAAATTAATTAATTTAGCTTTTTTATTTATTAAAAATAATTTAATAATATATATTTAATATGATTTAAAAATAAATAATTTAATTTGATTATTTATTATTATTTAATTATTTTATATAAATTAATTTAAATTATATTAATTATTAAATTAAATTAAATTAATTAATTTACTTTTATTATTTATTAAATAATTTAATAATATATATTACATATTGATTTAGATAATTAATTTAATTAATTGAATTTAGTAGAAATAGCCTATTAAGGGGTCATTTGGTAATGCTGTCGTTTTTTTTTTTTTATTTATATTTTTAT
>JAVXUM010145321.1:0-15995 GCA_035590655.1 Pouteria glomerata | reverse complement strand
TATGGAGATTGTCAGGAGTAGGAGAGAGAGAGGAAAACCCAAAAGCTGTTGGAAATGAATTATTAAACATGACCTTGTCTATATGGATTTAACGGAGGATATGACCCTTAATAGATTTAATTGGCGTCGTCAAATCCATATAGCTGACCCCACCTAGTGGGAAAAAGGCAAGGTTTGGTTTGGTTTGGTATACAAACATTAATTAGAAGAGGAATGAAGTACCTGGCAATGGACTTCGGGCATTTCATTGCTGGAGGGAGGAAAGGGATGCCAAATAAGTCTAGTGAGCAAAGGGATGCATACCTAAGACTGGGGTTTTGAGCAACAGGACAACGAAGAACAACACACTTGGTAAGGCCAAGAAGTTAAAACTTTTGAGTTATCGCTGGCGTTGGAGAAAGTGAATCGGTGTTGGAGGACGAAAAGAGCTTTTGGGTTTTTCCTGTGTTATTGAATGAGTTGCCGCTTTCGTTGAGCCATTGAATAAGTGGAGATTATTCAATGGAGAACCAATCTGAGTCATTAATTTAAGGATAACAAATCTTAGTCATTGAATTTACTTTGCATATTTTCAAAAGTTTGTTAAACAGATATTGTTCCACAAACTCGCATCATTTCAATATTTTAAATTAATTCAATCTCAAAAAAATTCACATTTATATCTTACCATTTGTCTTTCATTATCTCATGAACAAAGTTCCAAACAAAGCCAAACATTATGAAAGGAAATTCGTAATAAAACCAAGCATAATGTTGCATTTTTTTTTTTATTTTTCTATTCAACTAAAAAAAATCTAGCAATAAAATGTTAAAAATTTCACATCTTGGAAGGAAATCAAATCCAATACAAGGCCAAACATTTCACATTTTTTTATTTTCCTATTTAACTTAAAAATCAACAATAAAATATTTGTGTAATCCATATTGAAGCCTGATTTTCAAATGTCAACTCTTCCTTCAATCAAGGGAGCTTAAGTAGCTCAAGTCTAATTAATCAAATAGACAAATAAAATAATTAAAATCTCTGATCTCCTCAATCCACTTGATATTAAAATAAACAATAAAAAGAACTTCAATTCACTTGCTAAGAAAACTGTGAAACCAAACCAAATTAAAAAAAAAAAATGGCTTTAAATAAGCTATATTTTTATATGTAGAATATGGTATTCAAAACTCTTACAGAATGGAAAACCACATGAAGGTTCAAATTTTGACTTTTTATTAGCTTTTCTTACATTTTTTTCTTTTTTCCAAGTCTTGCTTTATACAACAATAACTGTAAAATAAAAAACTAATCCAAATCTTTCAATTCATTTCACTACCAAACACAACCGAGATGAAAGATTGAATTGACCAACTTCATCATTTCACAAACTAAATTCAAAAACAACAAAAATAATTAGAATCCACATCAACTCGCTACATCTACTCATCACAAATCATATAAGCCCAAATTCAGAAGAAAATTCAAATTTCATTCTCAAACAAATATAAATAGAATACACAACAAACTTGAATTCAGAAAAACTTACAAAAAGTACTTGAGGATAAGAAAAAGACAACGCTAGAAAATGATGAAAGTTAATAAGAGAAAATGATAAATTCTCAGTTGAACTTGCCGGTGACTGAGTTACATGCACTAAACTGTGAGAAAGTAAAGAGGAAGGAACTACTAAATGTGACTTTGACTCCGAGATACTTGAGCTTACTACTTCAATCATTTACTCAATACAAAGTTTTTTTTTAAGACATAATATAGAAACCAAAACTCCTGCGTATAATTATAGTCTTATTAAAGTCAATTAAAAGAAAAATTTATTGAAGAACATAACGTATAAGCACCACATTTGAAATTGAAAAAATTAAGATCATCCAATTGAGACAAAGGTCCAATTATACCTTGAAAAATAATAATTGTAACAGCCAGCAAGTGGAAGATAAACACCTTGCTCTGAAACTAACTCTTGACCAGCATGGTATTAAAAAAACAAATAATGGGTATTATAACAATAGCGGTCGCAGAAACATGGAAGCAGGATGTAACGAGTGTTGCATAACAAAAACAAAAGCTGAATGCGTGATTTTTTTTTCCAAATTTGCAATTCACCTAACTTAAGTAGTTTTTGATGTTTTAATAATTAAAATGTATAAATATAGCTAAATCTTACTGTCACAATCAGATCTGTGTGCTGAGTCCATGGCCGCAGGTGTGAGTCTTTATTATGACTTGGTGCGTCTAAGATTGACTAAATGTGAAAAAAGTATGATTTTGTTTTAAAACAGAGCCTTGATTACAGAGACTAAGAGTTGCCATCCGACACATTCAAAAATGGGTGTGTTAAGAAACCCGACTTTTGATTATGATTTAATATGATTTGGTTATGTTTTTAAAAATGTGGTAAATAGGCCATTTAGTGACTTTTGACTAGTATGTGCAACTAGAGAAAGTGGGTTCAGAGGTTCAGTTGCGCAAAAAAATTGTTACGCTTGGATACCTAAAGATATTCAGTCCCTTTCCAATCTTTACAATCATGATCTCACAATATAATATCTAATTTGTAATAAGCATTGCATACAACCTAAAAATGTATATGATGTATGAAAAGTGTGGCGATCAAGACCTGATTGTATGTGTAAATGTAGTGTAATGTTTTTTTTTTTTTTGATAAGTAAAATATAGTGTAATGTTTGCTTATGTGGAATGATATATGTATTGAAAAATTGCATAGAGTTAGGTGTGTGGACTTATCTTGTCCTTATGCATGAGAATGTGTATGCTGAGAAATAGTGAATATTAAAAATGTTCTTTGGAGACCGAGGTGATTGGACTCAGTTTATCTGTGCAAGCTACTTATGTACTCTATGAAGGGATCAGGTCAATATACTTCAGACCAATGGTCGAAACTACTTGTTTGAGTGTTTATGCTGGATGGATGGATGGATAGATGGATGAAAAAGCCTAGCTCTAAGTTATGACCTTGCGTCGATGGTCTATAAAGACTATGGTGATCGAATTTAAGCTGTCTACTCAATCTGCCTACATACCTTGTGAACAGATTAGGTCAACTTAGCTCTAAAGCAGTACTTCACGTAGATATGATGTGCTTATATATATATGTAAGGATGCAAGTGCGACCAGACTACAATGAATGGTAAACTGATTGACCTAAGGGTAGTGAGCCTCATCATTGACTAGAGTGGGCTAAGTGCATGAAAAAGTGACCAATGAAGTCAGTGTTATATATAGGATTAGTGTGAAGGGGTTTTGCTTCTGATATAGGAAAAAGAGGAGCTTTACTCTAGATTAATATTAGGAGTAATTATCTTTGTATTGACCTCAGTGTGAGAGCTTAGCTCTAATACTGAAATGAAATTTGGCGCTTGACGCATAATTGCAAAATAGAGCCTTAGTCAACAGAGTAAAGATAGTTATCGCCTTGTGTATAACTAGAAAAAAAAATGAGCCTTGCTCTAAGGGTAAATAGAATAGTTAGAACTTTGCCTATAATTGGGGAAAAAAGCCTTGCTCTAGATGAGAAAGAACAGTTAGCATCTTGTACATTACTATGGCAAGAGTTTCATTCTGTTGGGAAGTTCAATTCTAAGAGATAGTTAGTACCTTATGTATAATTGTGGAAAAAAGCATTACTCTCATGATGCACCTTGCACATATGAGTGAGTGTTTATTATTTGGAAAAAGAACTTAGCTCTGACCAAGAGCTCAGTTTCTGGTGATGATGATCAAGTATGTGGGAATAGCCCAGGAGCCTAATATGATGCATTTGATGTGTCAAGTATGTCGTGGGTATATTGAATGTGACGATAACTTATATTCTAACATGGGATGATAGTTCAAGATATGTTTAAAGGAACTTATTACTTAGAAATCATCAATTTAGCTAATCCTAAATCATTTATAGTCTCTGGAGCCTCGCTCGCTCAGGTAAATGCTCTGAATTGATACGCGTTTGACTTCTAAGTTTGTGTCAAACTTAGTGGGTCTATGTTCGTATGCTTGGATGTGTTCTAGCATAGCAATGCATGTGCAAGCCAGTCAAGACATAGTATATGGCATGACTTTCATGATATGACATGTGTTACCATGGTATATGATATTTTGGCATGCCATATTATGATGTGGGATAATGAGTGAACGTGACAACATAGAATAACATGATAATATGACATGCTGGCATGGCATAAGATAGTCATGGCATGGCATAGCATGGTATAATATTGTTGGGGAATGTGGAAAACCTTAAGATAATGACTATAGTGTATATATATTTATATATTTTAGTAACTCGGAACTCTCATCAATTTATTACAGTTTTCAACAAACCATGTAACTGACAAGTAAAATGCATAGTTGTACGCTGCCCCTCACGCACATTTTGCTTGAGTCAGGAATTGAATCCGTGTGATTTCTGTAGGGAGTATACCCAATAGCTACTTAGGCTAACCTCAAGGGACTAACTGTAGTATATATAAATAATACCAAAAAATCCTTTACCGATTTAATTTACAAAAATAAGATTGTACCTTTGAGATCTCTCTAGTTTGATCTCGATAGATCCAAAATCAGAGTTTTTGAAGACTTTTGACTCGATTGCTCGATCTCACCCTTCAGCCTTCTGTCATATTCCCTAAAAATACTTTCTATCTCTTTCATGAGATGATGGGATCTCCAATAGTCTCTAGGGTTTCTTATTTTTATTCTAAACAAAATTAACCCTAGCTACCAATAGAGAGAGTATTTATAAGGTTATAGCATGGCCCAATAGGCAAATATGAGAAAACATTCCTACGTAATTAAATTACCTACTCATATACAAATTATGATTTAATTACATAAATTATAATTCATTCCATGAAAGAATTGTAATTGTACTTTTAATTATATTCAAAATTATATTTTCGAGCCTTAATATTAAATGCCTATTATCCTCCCATGTTAAGATTACAGATATCTATTAGTTAAATTTAATTACTGATAATTTAATTTAATTGGCTTCTTATTTTTCTTGAGAATTTTCCGTTTAACTTATTTCACGTATCATATTCAAAATCCACTTACAAGATTTGATACAGTTAAAACTTATAAGTTTCCTCAAGGGGATATCATCAGTCCAATTTATTAGGACGTGGGTTCCTTCAAGTATTAATATTCACCATTACACATTGTCATTACCCAACCCACTGAGTTTACTGACTAATCTCATTCTTTGTGTAATTAAAGCAACAATCATCATATACATGTGTCTAAAAAATAGAATCCAAATTAAGAGTTTAAGTAATAGTAATAAACATGAGGTATAAATTATTTTATAAAGTCAATATAAAATAGTTATCTCAACTGGGTCCAGTTTAATACACTCAAAATATACTAACACCAATAGTTAAAATTAAACAATTCCCGTAATCAAGATAGATCTATTAAATATGCGTGTTACAGTTCTACTATTGGTGAGTCCAGTTCCATCTAAAATTGTAGATAATAAACTTGTATTCTAAAAAAAATTAGTGATTTAGTTTCTGTGTGTAAGTCGTACTCTACACATGAAAACAAAGGGTCTTCCAGGTTATCCTCAGATGCATTATTGGTCACCAGCACTTCTCCACTCTGCACGATATCTCGTATTAGGTGATACATAAGCTCAATATGTTTAGAGGAGAGCGAATCCAGAGTATCTCAGAGGCAGTATAAGTTATAGCATGATACTTAGCTCCTGCATTGGAATGAACTACAACTATCTGCTTCTTATTGTGCCAAGTACCTAAGTTATCCCCAACAAAAGGGCAATAACCAGATGTCGAATGATGATTAGTATGACGCTCAGCCCAATCTGTATTACCATAACTAGTGATAGTAAGTGAGAAAAATGGGCAATAAAGGAGACCACGTCCAGGGAATTGCTTCAAGGACCTCAAAATATGACAAACAACTTCAAAGTGATTAGTACAGGGAGCATGCATAAATTGGCTGACAATCCCCATCGCATAAGTAACATCAAGACGAGTGATTGTAAGACAAATAAGCTTGCTCACTAAGTAACGATAATGGTTGACATTAGAAAAGAGTTCACTAGAAGTAGTAACCAACTTAGTAGACCATATATGTATTTCCAAGACGGGCACTTAAAAACCAATCTCAAAGAGTAAAAACCAATCTCAAAGAGTAAATCTAAGACATAGTTCCATTGACAAATAGAGATCCTCTTAGTAGAACGTGTAATTTTAAGACCCAGAAAATACCAAAATCTTTCAAGATCCTTAGTGTGAAACTAAATAGCTAGCTGTTGTTTTAAAGCCACAATACCAGAAGTCTAATCACCAAAGATGATAATATCATCAACATACACAATCAAGATGATAGTTCTAGAAAAAGTATGACGTATAAAAATAGAATGGTGAGCGAAAAAACATGAGAAGCCAACATCAATAAGAACAGAGCTAAATCGGTCAAACCATAAAAGCACGCCACAACTAACATACCAAATGCTCACTGCCTAGATTAGAATACCTTGGTGGTTATTTCCATGTAGACTTCTTCTTGTAGCTCACCATGAAAAAAAGTATTTTTAATATCAAGCTGATGTAAAGACCAACGATGACTGACTGCCATGGCAAGCATGATTCGAACAAAATTTAGTTGAGTAACAAGAGAGATGTCTCAATATAGCCCACACCATATGTTTGAGTATATTCTTTGGCGACTAGTCGAGCCTTGAGGTATTCAACAGAACCATTGGGAAGATACTTAATAGTGTAAACCTAGCGACAACCAACAGTCTATTTGCCGGGAGGAAGAAGAGTGAGTTTCCACGTTTGATTCTAATGGAGAGCATTTATCTCTTCATCCATAGTATGTTTCCATCCTATAATGGATAAGACCTGCATATAAGAGGATGGAATAGACACAGACGACAAGGCACAAACAAATAAAAAAAGAGACAATGATAGAAGATGATACGACACATGAGTAGCAAGAGAATGTTGCGTGCAAGTATGTGTATCTTTCCATAATGTAATGGGCAGGTTAGACGAGGTAGTAGGAACCTCAAACGAAAAAGAAAAATTAGTCAAGGAATTAAGGATCACCCTCTTATCATAATCTCGCTAATGCACCTTAGGCAGATGAGGAATGGGGGCAATAAGATGAGCAATGGTAAAATTCTCCGTTTGAGTTGGAGTGGTTGTAGTGCAAAATTTTGAAGCTGAGAAGGAAGATTCGGCCCTTTATGTCTATACGGATGGGTGATGGATGTCATACCTCCTTATGGTTTGAAGCATGGATGCCGCGGGGTGCCATATGCTCTTCTAAGAATGAAAGAGTTATCTATGACTCAGATTACCAAAGGATCCACTAGTGATGGATATAATTATTGATGGTCAATGGTGCTAGCCATTAGCTAACTCACCTGATCTAATTGACCTAAAAAAGAATGTGAGTTGCCTCCTTCTCCCAATGTTGGTCGAGTAGATTCTCTGGTATGGTAGAATAATGGGAGTAATGTGTTTTTGGCGAAAGTGGTTTGGAACAGCATTTGCACTCATTATCCACAGGAACCTTGGTTTTCTATTGTTTGGTTTAGATTTCATATCCCTCAGCACACGTTCACTCTATAGCTTGCTGTGAAGAAGAAATTGAGAACTCAAGATAAGCTTTTGTCTTTTGGCCTTTTGTCTCAGATGAGTTATTTCTTTTGTCAGGGGTCTTGTGAAGATCATGACCATCTCTTTTTTGATTGCCCTGTTACTGAAAGGATATGGTGGACTATTTTTAATGATTGCAGATTCCAGGCTTCTTGTGCTTCTTGGGAGGATGTGATTGAGTAGGTTATGTCCAATCTCCGAGGGTCTTCATTGTTATCCTTAATTGGTAAGTTGGTTTTTGCAGCTTGTGTTTATGTTATCTGGAAAGAAAGGAATAAAAGGAAGCATGAGAATTGCTAAGTAGATGTGGTGACTATGATTTACTCTATCAAGAACTTGGTCAGATTAAAGCTTATGAGTTGCCTGGGATTTCCTTTGACGGATGTGAATTGGCATTTACTCTAGTGTTGGAAACCTTCCTTCACATATTCTTGGAGTATAATATCTTGATGTTAATTTTGTTTTATCTCATTTAGTTTGTCATGTTTATTTTCTTTGAGGATTTCTTGTATTCTAGGCAGTATGGCCTTGTGATGGATGTACATTAAGTCTTTCATCTTTTATTAATATATTTATTTTACCTTTCAAAAAAAAAAAGTTGTAGTGGATAAGTTAAGGGATGAATGTTGAGGCAAAGGGGCATATGCTGAGGATATAGGAGCAGGAGAGTAAGAGAAGACGTCCTATCACTAGAAATAAGGTCAGATAATAGATTATCACCATCAAAAGAGAAGAAGGCAATGGATTCAAAAAAAGTGACATCAGCATTGCAAAATAATGGCAAGAATCAGAATGGTAGCATCGATACCCTTTCTGTGTGCGAGAATACCCCAAAAAAAGATATAAGAATGAGGTGATAATTTATTGAGCTTGAGACAAAACATATGAACGAAAGCAACACAACAAAAAATTTGAGGAGAAAGAGAGAAGGGTGATCGACCAAGGTAAATGATAGAAAAAGGGAGACTGATTAGATAAGACAGGTGTAGATACTCTATTAATAAGATAACATGATGTAAGAACAACATCTACCCAAAAAGTTTTAGGAACATACATCTGAAACATTAAAGTGTGAGAAACATCTAACACATGATGATTTTTACTCTCGATAACACTGTTTTGTTGAGAAGTGCGAGGGCAGGTTGTTTGATGAATAATTCATCTTTTAAGACAAAAGTTGTCAATAACAGATTGAATGTATTTCAAGTTATTATCAAATTTGAAAATTTTGATTTTCTTATCAAACTGAGTATAAATTTAATTATAGAAACGAGATATGATAGAAGGTAAATTAGTTCTTTGTTTCATTAAAAAAACCAAGTAATACAAAAAAAAGCATCAATAAATAGAACAAAATAAAAGAATCCGTTAATACTCTTAACCCGAGAACATCCTTAAACATTAGTATGAATGACAGTAAAGGACTCAGACTCACGACTAATTCCATGACTAGGAAAGGTACTACGGTGATGTTTGCCAAAATGATAAGCCTCACATATTAAACTAGACATAGGACTCAAATTTAGCACAATAAGTTTCAATGTTTCCAAAGATGGGTGGCCTAGATGACGATACCACTGAAAGGAAGAGAGAATAGTGTGGAGGCCAGTAGAAGATCGGTGCTCTAGAGAGAGATTGTAATCAAGATAGTAAAGTCTATCCTTCTCATGCCCCAAACCAATTGTCGTCTTCGCCTTAAGATCCTAAAAGACATAAGAGTTTGTAAAAAAAGTTATTGAGCAATTTAATAATCTAGTTAATTGATGTACAGAGAGTTAATTAAATGAAAATTCAGGCACATAAAAGCAAGACTCCAAATTTAGAGATGACGAGGGATAAAAAGTCCATTTACCAGACATAGGATGAGACGATCCTTCTGCTAACACTAAATCACGATTAAGAAGACGAAGATTAGAGAATAAGGAAGAATTATTAGACATATGTGAGCTACCTCTTGAATAAATGATCTAGGATGGAGAGGAAGAAGCCACAAACCAGGGTTACCTGAATTTGCCAAAGTGCCAATGGAGGCAAGGGGAGTAGAAACACGTAATGACTGAATGAGCTCTTAGAGCTGGGATGAACTCAGAGTGAATGTCTCCTGAGAATTAGATGTGGGATTACTATTTTCAGGCACTGAAGGTTGTATAAAATCATGATCATTAACATAATGTGCCTGCTCTAGTTTACCATCTTTCTTCCAACAATAAGGTTCTGTATTATTGGTTCTACCATAAAAATCACTTGCAATCACCTTTATTACCAGAAGATCGGCCTCCACCTTAAAAACTATCACAAGCCTTCCTTCCACTACGGGAAGCACGAGAAAAGCCCCAACAATTATGCTGGCTAACAAAAGCAGAAGAATCCGTATGTGAAACTGTATTATTAGTGATAGAGGAACAAGAGTAAGCACAAACTACGGTGGGCAATGTTTTGCTTACTAAGATCTGATCCTTAAATCCTCAAGGGTAAAATTTAGGCTAGATAAAAAATTAACAATCATAAATTTTTCCTAATATTTCTTCTACTATAGCAAGTCTATACTAAAGGGGTGATATTGCAACAATTGCTCCCATAAGCTTTTTAAATGACTATAATATTCAAGTAGAGATTAGTCAACTTGTTTTGCTAAGAACATCTGCTCGTATAACTCATAAAAGCGAGAAACATTCCTCGTTTGAGAGTAGGATTTAGTAAGGCAATTCTATTTGTTTTGTGTAGTTTCAATGTGATAATGTCAAATCATTATTGAAAGGTGCATTATCATGTGCTTGATCCTAAGGTGTTCGATTTTGAAAATTTTTCTTAACAATTTGAAAACTGATAGTGTGACTGTGTGTGGTCTTGATTTATGAACAAAGTCATGTGTTATGCATTATTTCTCAAAATTGAATTATGCATGATGAATGAATTTGAATGAAAGAATCTGGTATGTGTTGGTCAAAATATAATTTGGATGTTAGATTTGAAAATGAGCGATTAGGTGTTTGCAAAAATGTGTGACTTACTAGTGTGACAGAACGACTGCTTGTGCACTTTTTAAAAAATATTCTCTTTATAATGACCTCACTTTTGAAGTGTTCAATGAGGAATTAACCATGTTTGCAGTTCTATCAAGAGACTTAGTCACTGAGTATGCTTTTTATTTTTACTTTATTTTTATTTTTTATTTTTGGAAAGTTAATGGGGGAAAGGGGACACCGGGATTGAACTAGGGATAAACGGGTAAAGGATGGGTGGTCTGCCACTTGAGCTAATGCCACGCTTAGTATGCTTTTTATTCCATCTAGGGTGTCACATCTCGGATCTCGTGAACTGAGAAGTAAGTGATAAACATAAATAACATGCAATCTCCTGATCAAAGCAATACATTCCCACAACATATGATAAAATAAAGTAAATCAAGCCTAGACAACTGCCAGACCATTATATTCTAACATATCTCTGCCAATAATACCTCATATAGGCCTTAAGGCCATTACAACCCAATCGAGTAACTCTCTCTTAGTTCAGTAGTATTACAATCCAAATGAAATTTAACTTAAGTAAACAAAAGTTTTGCCAAATCTGAAATGACTTAAGCATATGTTCTTCTAATCCTACCCAAGTGCCCATCTAGTTATGTAGGTCTACTTCTACAACAAAATCTGTAGAGACGTGGGCATTGGTTTTCTTGTGCCCATGAAACTTCATAATTGTTCCTCCTCAATTACTTCACTCTTATTTATGGATCTAAATCTAAGGGTATTGAGTAAATGAAATTGAGATAAACTCCCCAAGTGCAAGGAATTATTGTAACAAAACTAAATTGGTAAGTACCAGGTCATTTCCACAGGGATCTAAGGTGTAACAAGAATGTCTGACTCTAATGAAAGAAATTGGCAAAGCACACCACTCGTATGAATTTAAAAACAGTAACAAAAATTTGGTTACAAATGTTGATGGTTTTTGAAGTAAATCTTGAGATAAGAGGGAAATTTAACTAAAACTTAATATTGAAAAATGGGGTAAGATAAGTTCAATTCCAATCCAACTCAATCCCAGATGCCAAGAGTTTGTAAACCACCTACTTAATTTGTACTAATGTTTGAAGAAAATTAGTTTCAATTGAAACAAACTATGGATTTAACACTGAATATGCATAACATATCTTAAGAACAATAGGAGTTCTAAGTCTAGCAACCTACATACATTAATGTAATAAAGGTTATAATTCAAGCAACACCTATGAGCTTATAGATATGATATACAGATTAGTGTGAATCGAGTCTTGGTTCAATGATTTCTAAAATATTCAATTACAAATTGAATTGGTAATTAAAGAACTCAAAGTGAAATTGTGAAGCTCGGCATCTTGAGAATCATTGGAAAGGATATTGTCCTTACCTTGGCCCAAGATGAACTCAGCCGAACATGTTGAAGAAATTAAAAACAAAAATCAAAATCTGAGTTGAAAACATAGAAATCTGAAATTGAAATTTCTTCCAAATTGAAATCTAATTACAAAAGTTTTGAAATTGAAGTTGCAATTGAAATTGAAATTCAGATCTGAAACTATAGCAGAAAAATGAAAAATAGAGCTCTTTCTACCTTACTCTCTCTCTACAGAAAATTGGGTTCCTCTCTTTCCAATTGGTTCTCGGTGTAGTGGTGTCTCTCTTCTTCCCTTGTGGATTGTGATGTCAGCCTACTTTATATCCCTTTCGGAAAGCTCCTCCAACCGAAATATGATTCATTAGCCATTTACAGATTTGCCATTCACCGATTTTAGGATCCTCATCACATGAGAAGATTAAGTCACATGGAACCTATTGCTGAGATATAACACTTCATTCGAATGCTTTGGAACTGTATTTGAATATGCTCTTCCCTCCAGAATTTGATTCAATAACCAACCATATTCGAATATGTCATCTGCATATCTGAATACAATTCCCTATTTTCAGAATTTCCAAAATATAGCTCTCAACCTTCTTGCTATTGAATTCAAATGAAAGGCCTTCTTCTTCTTAAATGGCATTGACCAGCTACCAATTGCACTTTGATGTTTCCAGTGTTCTTCCATGTCTTCCTTATTTGTTCCTCCAAATGATCTCAATTTGCTTTCTTTTAATGAAAATGATCCACATGTGCTCCAAATCTGAGTAATAGAAAGGAATTCTGCAGAAAACATAGATTTTATATCACTTTTGTGCTCTATGCAATGTATTTAAATGGGCAAATGAGTAATAATTGAAATTCAACCACATACCCCCTAACTACAACATTACTAGTCCCTAGTAATGCTCATAGTAAAAGATGTAGAAGAAATACTTCAGTGAAGATGAGCAGAATTTTGTTCAAAACGAATGATATCTTAACAGTCCAAGAAATCAACCAGTGTTTTAGGCAAAAATCTTCATAAGCAGAACTTAGAATCCAAAATTTTTCAAGAAATATGAAATTTGTCAAATGTGTGAAGTATATGTAAAAGAATAATAGTCTATCAACTTTATTAACTCAACACAAATCTTTTGAATTTCTTTCAATCCTAAATTTATGCATTTTATTTCTTTCCTAAGTTTCGATTTCAATTCTCACATTGGATTTCATTTGCAAAAAAAGAAAGATCACACAAAGTTTCACTCAAGATGTCCATTTTTTAAAGAGTAGATGTAAATCAAATTCTAGAATTTAGCATCCAAAGTAAAAAACGCTTCATGCAAAGAAGAGGAACTTGACATAACTCCATGAAAAAATGATGTAAGAGAAATGATTACTGAACTGTGCTAATTCTTTTGACATTTAAACTCCACCATTGTTCATCAATCCACCTGAATCAATTAGGACTTTTACTAGGTTGTAATGGGGGTCATTTAGGTAAAATGTGGTTGTCTAAAAGAGATGATAAGCAGTTCAAAACAATCTTTTTGGAAAGCACCAAATACTGTTTTCTTGACCTCTCATTCTTTTTCTTAAAATCTCCCTTCAATGTAATTAATTATTTTTTTTTTAAACATTGAAACTATTGAAACCTTATGAGCTTTTCTATCTTTCTTTAGAATTTCTCAATACCCATTATTCTTTCTTTCGACCCTTATCATTCGAAGATTTTTTTTTTTTAACATTCATACTTTTTCCTTTCAACCTCTCATATTTTCTTTTATTGTTGACATTTCTCATTCTTCTTATTTCTTCCACATATTCTACTTGTGCATTCCAAAAGATGTAAAAATAAGGAGGGCTTAGAGAGCATTCATGTATAGGTTAAAGGTGCCATGGGGTAAGAAAGAACAAAAATGAATGCTCATATAAGGCTCAAAATTGGTTACTAGGACCATGTTTATGAATAATGAAGATTAAAAGGCTCAATTTCAGAAAAGATAGCCTAACATCATTTTTCAGGTCTCTTTCAAAACAACTATAGAGAACAAATATCAAAATCCTTGTTAAGCTCTTTCATCACTTTACAAACATCCGAAGCAAATTGATGATTTTGGAGTTATTGAATAAAATGACAAGAAGGAATATTAACCTATAAAGGTTCAGAGTAAATGTAATCCCCTAAAGAATAACGCTAGTAAGCTCAAACATCTCACTTGGTTTTAAGTCTCCACTATAGATGGAAATCCATAAAATGCATTATTCATTCACAAATTCATTCATCAAGATAAGTGTTAAGTAATTAAGTCTCAAACTAAATTCATTCACAACACAATCAACTTTAAAACACAGGGCAAATAACACACGTCTTGAAATTTCAGATCTTAAACTCAACTTAATCTAATTCATGCAATTAACACTAATTTCTCATTCCTTCCAAATTCAATTTTAGCAAGTTCACCCAAATTTGCCATCAAAACAAACCAAACAAAGTTTGAGCAATAACAAAATAACTACTGATACTCTAAAAGTTTGACAAAACAAGTTTAGAACATCTTAATAGATTGATATAAAGATCTGGTAAAAAAGGTAAAATAGTTCAAGTTTTCGGTTGTCTCATTCGGGTCCTCCATTCTCCATCACTCATTTTTGTCATCCAATTGTGCAGTTTCATATAGCCCCTCTATAAGTTGAATGATCCTTAGTTGCCCAACTTTCAGTTCTTTTACTTTAGTGCGTAAAGCCTCCTGATCTCTCTGAAGTGCACTAATCTTTTCGTCCAAACTAGAAGGTACTGATGCTTCTGCTCATTCACTTTCTTCTTGCTGATTTTCTACTGCCGCTGATAGATTCCTTTTACCAAATTGCCCCTGGCTCCTCTTCACCGATGTCTGAGCTATTAGTGCCATGGGTTGCACAGTTATCATACCAGCTTCTTCCTTAATTGCAACTTGCAAAATTATCTCTGTAATAAGTCCTCCAAAAGGTAATCTAGAACCTGCCTCTGGTTTTTCCACCATTTGAGCAATAATTCCCCAAATATGTTGAGCCAAGTTAATGGGAATGTTCAGTAAAAGTTTCCTTATTATGACAGCTTGCTCCAGTGTAACAGAAGACTTATAAGCATGCGGCAAAAGCTATGAACAGACCAACAAATGTAAAATATTACTCTTTGGAGTAAGTTCTAACTTAGCAAGCCTTGAACCAATCCATTGTGCTTGGGGGTTATCCGAAAGAAGCTTAGCCAGATTATTTTTACTCTGTTGTTCGGTCCATTGGGCCTCTTGTTGTGAAATAACTATAGTTGTTCCTCTAGCAGGTAGAAACCTAACTAATGCAATCTTTTCTAAGCTTACAGTAATAACCTATCCTCTAACCTTGGTTATGATGACTGTTATACTATGCAATGCTCCTATCTTGGCATTAGCATAAAACTCTCTTACGAAGATTACTAGAGCAGTCCTTCTGGCAGTCACCCATCTTTGCCAATTTTTTTGTTCAAACATCTCCTTCAATTCATATGGTGGATCAATATAACCCTCTAAATTAATACCCCTTTCACATAAAACAACCCTCCTGTTATAGTTATCCCTAAATTTCAGTTCTTATGCTTTTATTGACAAACTTTAAGTTATCATAAAGTTCCTCATCAATAGGGTCTTGTTCCATTTCATTCTCCACAACTATTTCAGGTACCCTATCCTCATTTCTAGGTTCAGAAACATGCACATTTTCACCCTCATTATGTAATACCTCGAATTTTCCAAGAAAGAGTACAGAAAGAATTTGAGGTGTTTCGTACCCAACTTGAAATCTAAGAGAGGGGATCCTCCTATAACTTGATTTTAACTTGAAGAAGGCGATATAGGAGCATTCTTAAACCCTAAATTTGAATACATAAATCTTGATTCAAGAATTTGGAAATTTGAAACCCTAATTATCCAAACTAAGTTTAGTGAATTGTTAAGTGAATT
>JAVXUM010145311.1:0-27633 GCA_035590655.1 Pouteria glomerata | reverse complement strand
GATGTTTTCTAAATTGGTTTTAGGGTTTTATGAGACTTCAATATTGTCTTCTTTAAGCTAAGTTTAAGTTCTAAGGATGTTCTTTAGCTTAGGGTTCAAGTTGAGTTCAAAATACATCAAAGGTTCCAAGTATATACACTTCGGAAAATTCAAGGTATTACAATAGTGCTAAACATTTGGTAAAACTTTAGTGAGATGTCCAAATAAAACTACATTAGGAAACTAGACTAGGCTTAGTGGGGGCCCAATTGTAACACTTGGCCTGTGCCCAAGAAGGCAAGCACCCAAGATGGAACCCTTTGTGCACCCAAGAAGGTGGGCGCCCAACTGATTAACCTTTCGTGCGCTTACAGTTTTGGTCAATCTACATGTGTTGTAATACCCCGGGTTCATGAGATGAACGAAAATAGCATTTGAATTGAATTTGGATGAGTTTAGGTGTGTTATGGTGCCTTGAGATCAAAACATGGTTGGTTCAAGTATTGAGGTGAGGTCGGAGAGTCCAGGCAGAAATCAGACTCGGCGAGCGCCCAAGCTGCCGTGCGCCCGCAGTTGGCTGCAGCAACCCAAGCCCAAAATGGCTCTCAGCGGGTGCCCACAAAATTTCCCCCACGTGCGCCTGCGCTGCTCCAGTATGTTTCCCCTGGTTCGGCCATTTGAATTGTGAAGTGTAATTTTTGACCAAGTCAACACCAATTGATTTTGACCATGCCTTGACCATAGAAGAGGAGGGAGATTCGGGTAAAAGGGATTGGAAGATCATTTTCCTTTTTTTCTTTCTCATTTGGCTTCTTGTGGAGTAGGAAATTAACATTACTTGGGGAACACTTGGCTGGCTACTTAAGGTTATATATATATATATACATTGCTAGTTGAAGAGAGAACCATGTGGAGGATTGTGATTGGTTCTTGGGAAATCATTTGGGTTGTCCAACTAATTTGGTTAGGAAACTTGAAGACTTTGGTTGAAATGAAACTAGTGACCAACTAAGTGATGTAAGACAAGCCTTCCAAGTAACTCTCACAAGCATAGGTTTAAATATATGTGTATATTCAGCTAAGGCAAAAAGAAAGAGCAAAACTTAGAAACAAAAAGAGGAGAAAAAAATTGTAAGCTTGAGAGCAAGAGCATTTGGTCAAGAGAAGGAGAAAGAAAAGAAAAGAAGAAAGGAGAAGAAATGAGGAAGAAGAAGAGAAGAAGGAAGGCTTCTTGAACCTTTGGTGAGTCTCATTGTTCTAGTTTTATTTGGAATAAGGTTGGTCTTTTTTCAAATCTTCAAGATGAACTAAAAGAAAGTTGGCGTTCTTGAAGGTGTGTTAGTGATCTTAAGAAAATGAGAAGGGGTTTGGAAGAGGAGTTCATAATTTCAATTTGGAGCCAAAAAGGGGTTGATTTTCATTTCCCTTATAGCACCACAAGATTCGGCCAAGGAGGAGAGGTAGGGGAATACTTCACTTCCTCTAATATGTATTTGGTTGTCAAGACTTCTTTTTGAACCAATTCTTATGTTGTGAGGTGTTGGTGACCTAAAAATAAGTTATATGATGACTTAGGGTAACTTGAGATGTGTTATTAACCTAGGTTCATAAATGTTACATTTGATGACTTGGAATTGGAGAAAGTGAATCTAATAACCTAGGGATGTTGAGAATTGTTTTGGTGACTTGAAAATCGAATTTGGTTGAATGAACCCTCACGTGAAATCTGGAAATTTTGGAACTAAATGGTAATCGGGACCTCAATTTAGACTTAGAAAATTTGTTTAAATGTTCATGGAACATGTCTTGATTATTCTTGCCAAATTGTTCAATTGGGGTGACTCAAAGTGAACCATGGGAGACACAAAATGTGAAAAAATGTTGCAAGTTTTCCTTTCATGAAAAGTAATTTTTTTCTTATTTAAAGGGATGTATTTGAGTTGAAATTGATATGGTTCAAATGGCAATGCATTTGGAGTCCACTTGTTATTTTTAAGTTAATGTTATAACTCGATGCATAGTGTATGATGATGGTTGAATGAAATGATGAATGATGAACCTAAGTATTCTAAAAAGATAAAATTGGTTGATTTTGAACGGGGATAGTGGGGTACGAAAAATAGTAGGGCTGAGATACCCTCGGGTCAAAAGTTTCGGAACTTGCGCAGGGTTGGTGTCCATACTAGTAGGTTAGTAGCCTACGAAATGATTCGTATATTTAGCGTAGTGTCGCCCTAGACTACGATCCTAAAGCAGGATTCAGTGATTCATTTGGCGTAGCGTCACCTTGGACTACGATCCTAAAACACGATTCAGTGATTCATTTGGCGTAGCGTCGCCCTGGACTACGATCCTAAAGCACGATTCAGTGATTCATTTGGCGTAGCGTCGTCCTAGGCTGAGACCCTAAAGAACAATTGAATTGTACCCACCCCGGTGATTTTGTGAAGTGTGAAAAGACGGAAGTTGTATAAAGTGAAAACCTTAAATTCTTGCGTGCTTGCTATATTGTTAATTGATTACATTACTTGCTTGCACCATGTTTACAAAGTTTGTTACTCTGTTAGTACTTTGTGCATACATCATATACATATTATTGTGAAGTGTCGTGAGCACACGTATTTAGTGCTCACGCCCCTACGGATACCATTGCAGGGCTCACACAGGGGAGACCAGATGAGTCTTGAGTCCAGCTAGGTGATTTTACAAGGAGTGCCGCAAAAATATAGCTATTTTTGTATTTTGATTAATGTAAAATTGGGAGAGAATGTAAAAGTTGTATATGTTGGTTATAGATTGGAAATGGCCAACGGCCGAGTGAGGTATATTGGGTTTGATGGGATGATGTGTATTATCTTTGGCTTTTGGAAATGTAATGGCCTTAAGGTCCGTTTATGGAATTTGTGCTTTTAGTTGCACCTTAAATTCATTATTATTAGCTCATACTTGCTAGATTGGTGAGAATGTGTGGTTTGGTGGATGTGAGGTTTGGTGGATGTAAGATTGGGAGATTGAATATTATGCACATGTTTATATATGACAGGTCCAGGTTTAAACCATTTAGGCCTTTATATAGTAGGGGAGGTTTTGTGGGTCCGTTGTGTGACCGCAGCGTTGCTCTGATGTTGTTAATCCGGTTTATCATGTTATGCGTGTTATTCAATCACCCCCTGGGTCCCTGGGCTCGGGGCGTGACAGGTGTGATGCTTTGTTTTCTGGTTTCTCAGGTTTTCACACTTTGGTCTTCAAATTTACTTAGTTTAGGGCAAACTACTTGAAGTTTCTTAATCCTAACATCACCATAAGACTTATGGGCATCAAATGGAACAAACAATTTAGGTTTTCATCAACTATGAGCGAACTTATAGATCAAACTCCATTTCTCTTGTGTAAACCTATGCATAAATATATATGTGTATAAAATTCAATCCTTACTACATAGCATTTATGTAAGAATGATGCGCTAAATCCCTACCTCAAGCCATAAGCACAAGGAATAAGAAGATAGTAAGCTTTTGATTTCCATGCTTCCAGCATTGAGTGATCCAATCTCTCTACTCTTTGATCTGAACCACAAACAAATCACACAGATAGGTTCCTTGAGTTCTTAATTGCATTATTCTAAACTTAATTTGAATTTGGTTAAGGTTAGAACCACCTACCAATCTTAGACTTCCTCGGTTTCTTTCCTGGTTCTTTCTCCTCTTATGGTTTCCTTTTTCCCATCACCGAACTCTCTTTCTTTCCTCTCTCATACATACATATACATAAATTATCTTGGTCCCCAAGTATTCAATAGGAGCCTAAACCCTTACCATCCCCCTATCTTGACCGTAGGCCCCCTAGAGGTAACCTCCGTCTGCATAGACCATGACTCCCTAATATCTATCACATCTGCTACAAGAGCAGGTGCCTAAGGGGCTCCCTATCATGCACCCATGGTGGCAGGCCTGAGAGTGGGCCATGCGCCGACCATTTTCTCTCTCTCCTTTTGTGCTAAATTGTCATCCTACTTTTACTTAGCTTGTCTCTTCCAACATGCTCAACCCTAACATGCAACATTTAATCAATGTTACTTAATCAACATATAATCATCACAAATTAGCATTTACTCTATAACGATCCAACATCGGTTGGGGAGGAGAACAAACCACGTCTAATAAAAGGTGGAGATACCTCTCCCTAGTGCGACGCGTTTTGGGGGGCACTAGGGTAGCCCTCGCCAAGAACAAAATAGTGATGGGTCGGGTGGCTGTGGCGCCTGGGTGCTGTGTGCCATCCACGTGAGCGTGGATCTCGGAAGCGGATAATATCCAACTAGCGGTGTTGGTCCCGGGCTGCTACAATGGTATTAGAGCTGGTGCCGAATTGGTGTGCCAGTGAGGATGCTAGGCCTTAAAAGGGGGCAGATTGTAACGATCCCACATTGGTTGGAGAGGAGAACGAACCACACCTAATAAAGGGTTGGGATACCTCTCCCTAGTGCAACGCGTTTTGGGGGGGCACTGGGGTAGCCCTCGCTAAGAACAAAATCGTGACGGGTCGGGTGGCTGCGGCGCCCGGGTGCTGTGTGCCGTCCACGTGGGCGTGGATCCCAGAAACGGATAATATCCTACTAGTGGTGGTGGTCCTGGACTGCTACAATAGTATCAGCGCCGGTGCCGAATTAGTGTGCCAGCGAGGACGCTGGGCCCTGAAGGGGGTGGATTGTAACGATCCCATATCGGTTGGGGAGGAGAACGAACCACGCCTAATAAAGGGTGGGGATACCTCTCTTTAGTGCGACACATTTTGGGGGGCACTGGGGTAACCCTTGCCAAGAACAAAACCGTGATGGGTCGGGTGGCTACGGCACCCGGGTGCTGTGTGCCGTCCACGTGAGCGTGGATCCCAGAAGCGAACAATATCATAATAGCGGTGGTGGTCCTGGGCTACTACAATGGTATCAGAGCCGGTGCCGAATCGGTGTACCAGCGAGGACGCTAGGCCCTAAAGGGGGGTGGATTGTAACGATCCCACATCGGTTGGGGAGGAGAACGAACCACACCTAACAAAGGATGATGATACCTCTCCTTAGTGCGACGTGTTTTGGGGAGGCACTTGGGTAGCCCTCGCTAAGAACAAAACTGTGACGGGTCGGATGGCTGCGGCGCTTGGGTGCTGTGTGCCGTCCACGTGAGCGTGAATTCTGGAAGTGGACAATATCGTACTAGCGGTAGTGGTCCCGGACTACTACATACTCAAAGACTCGGGATATTACAAATACAATTTTAATGAAACCAATTGGGCTCTTATGAAATAAAAATTTTTAAAATTCACTATAAAACTAATCATTTTCACAGTGAAGTAGTAAAAAAGAAATAAAAAGGATTGTTCAATAAGACTTATCTTATGGAAAAGATTATTAAAAAAAGTTAAGCCTTATATTAATACAAATCAATTTTAATTCGAAAACACGTTTCTACTCTTAAAAATTTTGGTATTAACATAATAAATGAATTGTACAAAGTTGTTGTTGGCAGGTACACATAAAAATAAGATTAACCACATAGATGAAGAAGCGGACGAATTCAAATAAATGGATTTTTATATGAAAATATAAATAAAGTTTCAACATAACTCAGTATAGAAAATATATAAAAATTCTAATGAAGATTTTATTTTTTTTAAATAATATTTTTATTTTTCATTGTTAAATTATTTTTTAAATTTAGATATGTAAAGGAACAAATATACATGTGCAGCAGAGGCACATCTTTCTAGTAATTAGAAAGGGACAAAGTATAATTTCACTGTTAATGTTGCATACACCCTACGTATTAGGTAATGAGGCTTTTTAAATATGTATTAAATGATAGTGTCCCAAAATTTTAAAGTAATTCAATATTATATTAGACTCATCAAAATTAATGGAATATTTAGGGTATCCGATAACTCACGAGGCTTGTCGTACCCTTTTGCATTGTGCTTTCACAAACCCCATGTCTTCTAATACTGCATGGCATTGCTCATGACTACTCACAAAATCCTCGAAGTTAAGGGTGGTAAGTGCTTTAATAACTTTGAAGAGATTCAAACTTTAACAAATTTGAAGAGATTCGGGCCATTAATTATTAAAGAGCAAACTTAAAATCATTCCAATTGAGCATTATTAAAGAGCAAACTTAAAATCATTCCAATTGAGCTATCATTCAGAGTTAGTTTAATTACATCACAAATCTTTAATTTATCTATTATGACTAGGATGTAAATTGGTGCAGGCGGACCTGTGGTCCCATCTGCTCCCACCCAATTTTAATTCACCCCAGCTTGACTCATTTGTACAAACTAACTCAGTCTCTGCCACTCTACAAGATCAGGTTTAGAATTTAGGCCATCCATGCCACAGTCCGGTCCGATCTAGTGACCCTGCCTAGTATGCTTCTCCCTGCTCTGTTTTCTTGCCCTCCACTGCCTTCTTGTGTTGTAATTCAAAAGTTTCTAATTTCCTTGCATTGAGAATCATCACTGATGACATTTCAAACTTTTTTATTTTTCGGTAGGCCTTTAGCCAACATGGGTGTAGCCCTCCTTCTCCACTCTCCCTCTTTGGCTATCTTCTCCAATGGTCAAAGTACAACTCTCTCTCTCTCTCTCTCTCTCTCTCTCTCTTAATTGGAATTGTATTAATTTTTTTAATTTGAATTGTTATTGGAATTATACTTGTTATATTTGTAATTGGAGCTATATTAATTTATTTTTAAAACTAATTGGATAATTGTATGAAATAATTTTATTTTATACATATTTAAATATTTTGCATAAGTTATTCTAGAAATATAAAAAAATACATAGGATTAATAGGTCAAGTCAAGTATGTTAGACCTAATCTAATCCAATTTTTGCAAGGTAGACAAACTCAAGGACAAACAGGTGAAGTTAATCAATTTTTCATGCCTAATTATAACTATATCAAGCTCAAACCAATAAAGTTAGTTTGGTGTAATGGAATGGGAAGAAAAGAAAAGAAAAGAAGAGGAAAAAATTTTAAATCTATCATTTGTTTGTAAGTTTTTCAAGAAAAGAAAAGGAAAAAAATGAAAAAAAAAAGAGAAGAAATAAGAAAAGAAGTGAGTGCTAAAATTTTAAAAATTTCATTCTCCTAAAAGTGGATGAATATGGAGAGAGAAGAAAAGTTAATTAATGACACTTTCAAAATAACATATTTACCCATAAAATAAAGAATGAGAAAACTAAAATTACAAACATATCCTAAGGTAATAAATTGACAACCCTCCAACTTCTCAAAAAATTTAATGGTAAAATAACAATATATATATTTTTTTCTTTCTATTTCTTTTCAACTCAAATAAAAAGAAAGAAAATTATTATCTTTTCTTTTCTAAGTTTATAAATAAATAGACAAAAAATATTATCATTTCTTGTTTTTTTTCTCTTTCTTAATTAATATTTTTTTTTTCTTTTCTTTCTTGAACTCACAAACGGAGCGTAAGTTTAGCCTTGGTTTGTATGGAGATGAATAATAAAGAAGGAAAGGAATAAAAGATTGTAAAAAGATTTAATTTTTTTGGAAAGAGATTAATGGAAAGAAAAGAAAAGGACAGGAGGTAACTAATTAATTCCTATTAATTAATCAAGTTATGTTTCGCCCTAGGGTGTAATAGGTGTGAAAGAATTTTAATTTGTTTCTATTTTATTTTTAATATTTTTATTATTTTCACAAATTAATGTTCATTACAAATAAATATTTTTAAAAAATATAATAATAATTTTAATCATATTATTTATCTTAACTTCCATTCCACCTTTTAAAATCTTCCAAACAAAAGAAAACAACAATTAACCTCTCTTTCATTTTATTTGCTTCAATTTTCTTTCATTTCCTTCTCTCCTACTCTCCCAAATGAAAACTTGTATGGTTGAATAAGTTACACTTGCACCACTAAGCTTTACTCGAAATTTTATTTTAGAGCTTTATTTATTTTTTTTTAAATTGTTAAGGGACTGAGCAATTTTTTTTGTTTTTGCAATAATTAATGGTCTCAGTAAACATTTTTTTACTTAAAAACTAATGTGCTCTCATTGTTAAAACTTTTAGAGGTAATAGTCACATATGTTGGTGCAAGAATTACCAACACACGTGGCACTTGCCCAAACGCGGTTTGCCGAGCAGAAGTGCACTTAGTCTAATGCTCTCCCAATCATAAAAACTGGGACCTGCAGGTGAATAGGACATGGGGAATTAATTATTGTTCATTTATAGCATTCTAGTTCATTTATGACTAAATATCTTGGTTTAGTTAGTTTCTCATCATATAACAGCAGGCTGATATGACACTTGGGCATACCTAATGTCCAGATAGTTCAACTAGAACTGGATGCTGTTTTACTTGCATTAAATGTTATGTGCTGGGCATTAAATGAAAAGTAGATTTCTACACAAGTGGAGCAGCCAAATGGGGAAGGTAATGATTTCTTTGAGCTGAAATAACATTATTTTATTGACATTCTCCATATTATAAATACAACACTTAGTCACGAATTTAAGTTCGCTCACTATTATCCATGAACCTCTTTCTACTCCATTTTTGTTAGAGCTCGTACTGACTTAAGTATTGGAGGAATTGTGATCAGAGAGACCCCTCGGCCTAGTCTTCTAATTTGCATTGTCTTACAAGCTTCTTTTTACTCGTTCTTCGTGGACTTGGTGGCCATATTCAGTATAATTTTTTATTGTCAAACATTTGGTGCCATCTATGGGAAATGATTTTTTAGTTCACAATGTTGTTATGTTTATTCGAACGTTCATTCCAATTGATTTCTATCAATCATGGCTTCAGAAGGAAAGTCAACCCCTTCACAATCCCAGCGAATGGGAGACGAGACTACTCCATCGGTGCCATCTGTGGGAAATGATTTTTTAGTTCGCAATGTTGTTATGTTCATTCGAACATTCATTCCAATCGATTTCTGTCAATTATAGCTTCAGAAGGAAAGACAACCCCTTCACAATCCCAACAAATGGGAGACGAGACTACTCCATCCAAACAGAATGGAGGCACACTGGTTTTATGTATGCCAGCATTAGAATCAGGCAGGTAGCGAAGAATAGAAGATCTTGAGGTTACAAAATGAAGACAAAAACTTCAGGCTTTAGCAGAAGCAAAGCAGGCTGAGTTGAAAGAAATTCTTTTAAAATTAAGTCAAAAGAGAGAAAAGGCAGCAATAGAGGGCAAATGGATTTTAACAACGATTCGACATAAACTATGATCTATTGTATGACGATTCATACAAAACTTGGGATACGGAAGAGACAAAGCAAGAGAAGATTCAAAAGGATAAGAAATCTAGAAGTAGATAAGGAGTTGCCTCTGAAGTAGGACTCTTGGGGATGTACTCTTCCCAAGTCTTGTATCCAGAGGCTCCATCGCTGCAGAGGAGAAACTCTTTGGGCCCCTTAAGCAGTGTGACACGATTGAAAGGAGCAAGCAATAGTAGAGGGGGCAGCAGAAAGATAGTGATAGCTCTTTTGAGGAAGATGAAGTGCAAATAAGAGAAAGAAAAATTCATAAGCCAAAGCCAGTAGAAACTCTGCAATTTACAGAATGGGAGATAATGGAGCAAAGTACACGAAAGTTGGTCAGGAAAGCTTTGAGAAGAATCTCTATTTCACCCTTCACAAATGATATTTGCAAAGCAGAATCACCCAAGAAGTTTGTCACTCCGAGGTTCACGTTTGATGATAGAAAGGTAGACTCTTTGGCCCATTATCGTCATTACATGCAGGTCATGACCCTCTTGAGTTGGGATGATAGGCTCATGTGCCACGTATTTCCATCTAGTCTAGGTGACACGACCCTCTAGTGGTTCCATAGATTGCCCCCAAGGAGCATTGGGTGCTAGAAACAACTAGCCAAGGAGTTTGTCACATAGTTTTTGGCAAACGCTATACAGCCAAAAATAGCTGACGTATTTCTCACAATGAAAAGAAGAATAATGAGAGCATTAAGAACTACTCACGAAGGTACATGAAGCTATATCATGAAGTTAAAGGATGCACTGAGCAACTGGTCATAACATTGTTCAAATTGAGCCTTAAGAAGGAGGAAAGGCTATGGCTTTCACTAACCAAAAGCTGGCTGCCAATATGTCAGACCTTACGTGTCAGATTGAAAGTATGCCAAGGTTGAAGACAAGACAAAGTCTATCGACTAGAAGCAGCAAAAGCCATCTGGCCAGAAGAAAGATAAACTGAAGGGGATGGCTGGGAATAATGAAGGAAAGTCTGTCTTTGAGGCTATTAATATAGTATTCAAGGAGCCAATTTATAGAATCCTCGCCCAAATAAAAGATAAACCTTACTTTAGGTGGCCAAGAAAGTTACTGAATTTCCCAGGGAATGAGACCCATAAGGATTGTTGTTCTTACCATCAAGATAGGGGGCATTGAACTAGGTAGTGCCGCTCTTTGCGTCTTCTTTTGGAGAATCTAGTAAGGGAAGGACAGCTAAAAGACTTTATAGGTAAAACACAAGCCAAGGCAACGAATGATCATCCCTGAGCACTTTAAGGGGATCTAAGGAGAAAGAGGGAAGATGATCATGATAATGATGTGGATAGGGAGCAATAGCCACCCCAAGCAAGACAGAGGAGGAACGTTTAGTGCACAACTTTGATCTATGTAATTCATATGAAAAACCACACTTAAAGGATGGTTGATGGTTTTGAAACAAGTGGACATCATGACGCTTGGGATAAAGAAGTCTTGAAAGTTACTGCAGTCCTGAGCAAAAGACAGAGGCAAAATGAGGTGCGTAGTATTTCATTTCATGAAGAATAAGGCTCATGGGTGAAGTAGCCGCATAATGATGCGTTGGTGGTGACCTTGGGCATATACGAGTCTGAGGTAAGACGAATACTAGTGGATACCGGGAGTTCCACTGAAGTGATGTTTTTGAGCTTATTTAAAAAATTGAGGCTAACTGAGGAAGATCTATAGCTGATAGAATGCCCTTAGATTGGATTAAATGTTTCCTCGGTATGGCCACTCGACAAAGTGACAATCCCCGTCTAAGCAAGTTAGCTGAGTATGACATTGAGTTCATCGTCGTGGACGTGTCATCTTCATACAATGCAATTGTTGGGAGATCTTGGATATATATGTTGAAGGTGGTCCCATCAACGTATCACCAAGTCTTAAAATTCCCATATGGTGATGAAGTAATAAAGATCCAGGGTGATCAAGATATTTCAAGAAAATGTTTCACTGCGACTCTAAAGTTAAAGCCCCTCCCTGAGCAGGTCCAGTTTACTAAATGGCTTTAAGAAACTCCAAAAATAGACGATATTGGGGATGATCCTGAATGAAAGGCCGTGGAGTAACTGGAGAAGATTTATATTGGGCCCCCTGAAGACGATAAATACTTTCTGATTGGTTTTAACTTGTTCGCCAAGGAGAAGTTGCAGTTATTAGACTTGTTAAAAAATATTAGTAACTTTGTTTGGACCCTACAAGAAACACCAGGTATTCACCCAGATGTGATGTGCCATAGATTGAATGTGAAGGTAGGGTCAAAACCTGTAATACAAAAGCCAAGGAGGTCTGCTCTGCAACACTCAGAGGTTGTGATTGGAGAGGTTGGTAGACTGTTAGAAGTAAAAGCCATCAGGGAGGTTTTATACCCTAAGTGGTTGACAAATACAGTTGTAATCAAAAAGAAAAATAGTAAGTGGAGGGTTTGCGTGGACTATACAGACCTGAATAAAGCTTGTCTTGAAGATCCCTTTCCCTTGCTAAAGATTGATCAGCTGGTTCATTCAATAGTGGGCAACGCAAAGATGTCATTTCTGGATGCCTACTGAAGATATCACCAAATCCTCATGTACCAGCCCGAGGAGGAGAAAACGTCATTCACTACTCCAAATGGGATTTACTATTATAAGGTGGTGCCCTTAGGCTTGAAAAATGCGGGGGCAACGTACCAGAGGTTAGTCACGAAGATATTTTAGGAGGATCTTGGTCGGCGAATGGAAGTGTATATAGACGATATGGTTGTCTAGAGCAAAGAGTCGACTGGCCATTTGGAAGATTTGCAGTATATTTTTTCTATTCTGAGTTAATATGGTTTACAACTTAATGCTGCAAAATGTGCTTTTAGGGTGAGTTCAGGAAAATTCCTAGGGCATTTGGTCACTAGAAGAATAATTGAGGCTGATCCTACTTAGATCAAGACTATTCAAGCTGTGACTACTAAGAAGGAAGTTCAAAAGCTTACAGAGATGGTTGTTGCACTGAATAGATTTATAAACCAACCATCTAATAAGTGCCGATCATTCATCAAACTGTTGAAAGAGGCAAATAAGATGACCTGGGATGCTGAAGCTGGTGCCGCACTGAAGAGACTGAAGAAGTACTTAACCACTGCCCCAATTCTATCAAAACCAATGCTTGAAGAGGTGCTGCAATTATACTTGGCAGTGTCTGATCATGCAGTAAGTGCAGTGTTGCTGAGAGAGAAAGAAAGAATACAAAAGCCAATTTACTACACCAGTAAAATCCTGGAAGGGATAGAAATAAGGTATCTCCTGTTGGAGAAGTTTATGCTAGCATGATTGTGCATCAATTATGTCATAATATCATGATCACATGAATGTTTGTTAGTGTTCTATTTCCATAAGTTCTTGTTTATATCATGTTATTGACACACTTGTTGAATTGTGTAAGAATTGAGGTCTAACTTGTTAAGGAATGAAAGAAATACGAGCAAAACCTGAAGAGAGCTGCGTTTGGAGCTGATGAACAGTACCAAGGGCGCCCTATCTAAGCTCGGGTGCCCCATATGGGCTGGGGCACCCCACCCTGAATTAGAGGGGCACCCCAAGAGAGTGCAATTTTGAAGCTTGGCTTGGTTAATTGATCAAATAGTTGGTGGACACCGACCAGGGGCGCCCCACCCTAAGCAGGGGCGCCCTACCCTGAATCAGGTGGGCGCCCCAGGGGCTGTGTTTTGAGCCGATTTCATTCAGGTTTTTATCAAACAGTTGGTGGAACAATGTCAGGGGCGCCCCACTTATGTGACCTTTGGCTTTCCTCATTTATGTAAAAGGGCCGTTTTACCCCCAATTTTGGACGTGAGTAAATAGGTCACTCTGACTGAATTTAGGGGATTCAGATACGGTCTTTTTACACTTACGTTGTACTTAGGATAGGAAAAGTTCCAGTCACTTCTTCCTAGGGTTTAAGCATTTGGTTTTCTTGTAAGTACATTTTAATTTTGATTAATTTCAATTTCAAAGTTTAGTTCTAATCTTTCGTTTCCAGTGATTAGTACTTTTTTATTCATTATGGAATGTTTATATTTGGTTTGTTATTAACCATCCTAGGCTAAATCACCTTCTTGGCTTCGAACCTTTGAAAGTGGTAATGTGGTAGTAGGATCTTGAACTTAAAAAAAAAAAAAAAAAATCAAATTGTGTTCCTCATGTGAGAAATGTAATGTTTGGCATAAATGGAATCTTCATATTAGTTGGTAGCCTTTTTGAAAACTTTTACTTGTGATAAAATTAGTGTTGGATTTTTAGAAGCAATTCTTAAATCTACACTCTAGTTCAATGTCCCAGTAAAAAGTGGAATGGATTTTCTGAAATAAAACCTAAGCAAAGTTTTTAGAAATCAAGTCACTCGTGATACAACCTACATGAGGATGACAAGTCCAATTATATGTGTCAATGTCCTTGTCTGCTTGAATGGAAATCGTTTGAACATTTGCTTGGCTATTGTGAATTTCTATGTATGTTTACACGTTCAAGAATCCTATGCCACATCACCACTGGATTGGTGAGAAGTCAAGGTTTTTAACTCATTTTTAAAGTCTTATTCAAATTTTCGTCATCTTGATGTATTTTACTTTAATTAAAAACAACACAAGCAACACAAAAATAAATCGTGTTTTTGATTTAATCATTGGCAAGTGTTTTCTTAAAAATGAGTTTCAAAGAGGAAAATACCAAACCCTTGATCTAGAACCAAGTAAGCTCCCTAAGGAATTGACTTGGGACTCATCTTGCACTGAGTATAACTGACCTCTTGCGCTTGAGCGTAATCTCCACATAATTGAGAGAGAGTCAAGGTTTTGGTGCCATTGCTTGGCAGCAAAGGTTTGGGAGTGACAGAATCGGAGAGCTCGAGGCGGGACGTGCTTGCTTCCACCTTCAACACAATCTTATTTGGACTTCTAGGTGACATTGCTCTATTTTTTTTTTATTTTTTTTATTTTGTAAAATTTTCTTTTCATTTTTGATTTTCGTTTCTACTTTTGTATAGAACTTTCTAGGAATTGGGGAGTTTTGAGTTTGTTGCATGATTTTGAGGTCGGGTAGGGTAACTATAGTTGATTTAGACCACGAAAATCCTCTTTACATTCCCGACCCTCTAGATATATTATCCTCAGTTTCACTCACCAATTCACACATGTCTGAATCAATGGCTGATGAGGACGATGGACTCCCAGCTCTTAGGAGGCTTAGAGACCACCATAATCCTGTTAGGCAGACCATACTTTCATGCATGATCTTGTCTTTGAATAGGGGAAATTTCATTCTAAGACCAGGCATTATCTAGCTCTTACCCACATTTCATGGCATTGAGTCTTAAAATCCCTATAACCATCTGAGGGAGTTTGAGAAAGTGACTAACATATGTGCAGACCAAAATGCCAATGACGATGTTGTCTGACTCCAACTCTTCCCATTCTCACTTAAAGACAAGGCTAAATTTTGGCTTAATTCCATTCATCCTCATTCCATTGGAGCTTGGTGTGAAATGTGGACTGAGTTCTTAAAAAAATACTTTCTAACCCAAAAGACTCAGCATTATAGGCGACAGATTACTACTTTTTCATCTAAACCCAATGAGAATTTCTATCGAGCATGGGAAAGATTTAAAGACCTTTTAATGGCTTGTCCTTATCATGGTTTCGAGCTGTGGAGATTGGTGAGCATTTTTCATGAGTCCTTAACTCCCAGTCTGAAACAACTTATCTTTACTATGTGTAATGGTACTTTATTTGTTAAGACTGCGGAGGATGCCATGGATTTCTTTGATATGGTAGTTGAGGATTCTAATGATTGGGAACTTGGACCACCTTCCTCTTCAGAACATAAGTACCCTATACCAAGTGGCCAACTAGCTTTGAGTGAAAGCGATGACTTGCAAGCTAGGTTAGCTGCATTACAGCACAAGCTAGATTATCATGAGCTTAAGAATAAGGAGAAAGTTGATGAGACAAAGCTGATTTGCATTGCATGTGACCAACATGGGCATGATGCTAACTCGTGTCCCGAAGTACCTTTGCTTAGGGAGATTGCTTATGGTCAGGCCTATGTCAACAACCCTCAACTCCAAAACCGTCCATTTCAGAATAGGAGACAAGAAAACAATTCTTACCTATAAGGTAGGAATGCTTCTTACCATGGGGGAAACCAACCTTTTAATGCTCAATCTCAAGGGTGGAGAAACCCACCCGAAATTCCGTGGAGGAATGACAATCAAGGTCAACATTTTCAACCTCTTCCCCTATAATACCAACAGCCCAACCCTGTTGCATACCAACCTGCTCAAAAGAGGCCTCTTGAGGACACTCTTAATCAATTTATGCAATAATAGGTGAACATCAATAACCAAGTGACTCGAGCTTTTGATGACATTAGGGGCCAAGTCACCAAGCTAACATAGGTTATGAGTACCACTCAGAGTAACAAGCTTCCTGCACAGACTTTCCCTAATCCAAAAGATCAAGTGAACATAACTGAGTCATCGACTTCAGGCACTACTTCACATGAGTAAGTTCAGGCAGTCACCACTTTGAGGAGTGGTAAAGTCATTCAAAAGCCTATTGATCCTAGAGTCATTGTGCCTAATGATAAGTTAGAGTCACAAGGTGGTAGTGAGATAGGAAAGAAAAGTAAGGGGGATTTGGAAAGGAAAAAAGTTGAGATAGAGGAAGAAATGGACAAAAATAAAAAGATAAATGAAGGAAAAAAGAAAGAGGGAGAGGAGAGACCAAATGAGGGGACTTTGGGTAAGCAATTAGACCAACCGGTGGAACACATACCTAAACCACCCTTTCCCCAACGATTAGCTAGGGGCAATAATGAGATGTTGAATTCTAAAATCTATGACACTTTCAAACAAATAAAAATCAACATCCCCTTGCTTGAAGCTATCAAACAAAACCTTTCTTATGCTAAATTCTTTAAGGATATGTGCACTGTGAAAAGAAAGTTCAATGTCAAGGAGAAGGCTTTCTTAACTGAATAAGTGAGTGCCATAATCCAAAGGGACACACAACTCAAGTACAAAGATCTGGGATGTCTGACCATTTCATGTGTCATAGGGGACACATTGTAGATAAAGCTCTCCTTGACCTAGGTGCTAGTGTCAACCTACTGCCTTACACTATTTATCAACAATTAGGCCTAAGTAAGCTAAAACCCACTCAAGTGATATTGCAATTGGCTGACCGTTCGGTCAAAATGCTAAAGAGTATAGTGGAGGATGTGTTGGTTTAAGTAGACAAGTTCTACTTCCCCGTGGACTTTATTGTTTTGGACACCCAACGCATTTCAAGTTCTACCCAATCTATTCTGGTCATATTTGGCAGATCCTTCCTTGCCACATCTAATACGGTCATCAATTATAGGAATAGGGTTATGAAAATCTCTTTTAGTAATATGACCATGGAAATTAACATCTTTCGGGTAGGAAAGCAAATGGAGGAGTTTGAGGATATTCGGGAGGTAGATTTGATTCAAACACTGAGTGAGGAGTATTTTAACAAAGCATTCTTTGATGACCCTCTGGAGAGAGCATTGGTAAGAGGTAAAAGGTATGAGGTTCTTAATGGAGGAAAATTTGTGAGTAGTAAGGAGCAAGTGAGTGCGGAGGAACAAGTCATGACTATTGGTGGTTGGGTACTCGTTTTTGAACCTTTAGAACCATCTGTGATTAAACCCAAGCCATCACTAGAGTGTCCTCCTAGCCTTTTTAAGAAACCCTTACCGAGTGAACTCAAATATGCATTCCTAGGGGAGGGTGAGACATATCCAGTAGTTGTGTCTTCCAAGCTGGAGAAGAGTCAGGAGGATAGTTTATTGGCTATTTTAAGGGCTTACCGTCAGGCTCTAAGATGGACTGTGGTAGACCTTCGAGGTATTAGTCTCTTATATACCTCCAAGATGATGCTAAACCTGTGAGGCAAATGACCGGAGGCTAAACCCAAACATGAAAGAAGTTGTGAAAGAGGAAGTTCTCAAATTACTTGATGCGGGTATCATTTACCCCATCTCTGATTCTAAGTGGGTGAGTCTCACTCAAGTGGTTCCTAAGAAGTTGGGTGTCACTGTTTTAGAGAATGAGAAAGGAGAATTAGTGCCATAATGCACCCAAACGGGGTGGCGCATGTGCATTGATTATAGATGGTTGAATACGGTGACCCCGAAAGAACCACTTTCCCCTTCCCTTCTTAGATCAAGTGCTTGAGAGAGTGGCTGGAAAGTCTTTCTATTGCTTTCTCGACGGGTACTCGGGGTATAATCAGGTTGAGATAGCACTTGAGGATCAAAAGAAGACCATCTTCACATGCCTTTTTGGCATATTTACGTATAGACGCTTGCCATTTGGGTTATGCAACGCACCTGCGACTTTTCAAAGGTGTGTGATAAGTATTTTTAATGACATGGTTGAAAATATTTTGGAGGTGTTCATGAATGACTTCTCTGTTTATGAAGATAGTTTTGATGAGTACTTGAACAATTTGGAACAGGTTCTAGTCCGTTGTGAGGAGAGCAATTTGGTGTTGAACTGGGAAAAGAGCCATTTCATGGTACAACAGGGAATTTTCTTTGGGCATATAGTGTCATGTCGTGGGATTGAGGTTGACAAAGCTAAGGTTGATTTGATTCAAAATTTACCTACTCCCTGATGTGTGAAAGACATTAGATTGTTTCTTGGCCATGCTGGTTTTTATTAGCAATTTATCCAGTCATTCAGTTCTATTGCCCGTCAATTATGCTCATTGTTGTCTGACAATACTCCTTTTGAGTGGACAAACACATGCTAAGAGGCATTTGACTGACTTAAGCATTTGCTTACTACCGCACCAATTGTCTAAAGTCCGGATTGGTCTTTACCATTTGAACTTATGTGCGATGCTAGTAATGTTGCGGTAGGGGCTATTTTGAGGCAACAGAAAGAGGGGAAACCTTATGTCATATACTACGCTAGTAAGATTCTTAATTAGGCTTAAGTCAATTACACAACAACTAAAAAAGAGCTTCTAGCAGTAGTTTTTACCCTGAACAAGTTTTGGTCATATTTGGTAGTATTACATGTCACAGTATTTATGGACTATGCAGCCTTGAAATACCTTTTTTCCAAGAAGGAGGCCAAATCTTGCTTGATTAGATGGCAGCTACTCCTACAAGAGTTTGGCTTAGAAATCAAAGACAAGAAAGGAGTGGAGAATGTGGTAGCTGATCATTTGTCTAGATTACCACAACTTGTGTCCAACTCTAGTGACCTACCAATCAATGAGCATTTCCCTGATGAGCATATCATGCATGTTAGCACCACTGCTCACACTCAGTTGCCTTGGTATGCCGACATTGCCAACTTTTTAGTGACTGGTCAAATGCCTTCCTATTGGACAAGGTTGGCAAAGGTAAGTTCTTACGCAATGTGCGTAGTTTCTTTTGGGATGAGCTTTACCTCTACAAATATTGCCTGAACCAAATTGTAAGGCGATGCATTCCAGACCAAGAAATTTTGAGTGCAATTGAGTTTTGCCATACTTTAGCTTGTGGGGGCTCATTTTCTTCAAAGAAAACCACCGCTAAGATTCTTTAAAGCGGTTTCTACTGGCCTTCCATGTTCAAGGATGTGCATAACTTTTGTTTGAGGTGTGACCGATGCCAAAGATTAGGAGCCCTTTCCAAATGCAATGAAATGTCACAAAACCCCGTCATAATTTTGGAAATCTTTGATTGTTGGGAGATTGACTTCATGGGCCCATTTCCTTTATCTTTTGGCTATGAGTACATTTTGGTGGCCATAGACTGTGTGTCCAAATGGGTAGAAGCCATTTCCACTCGCACCAATGACTATCGTGTGGTGGTCAAGTTTTTGAAAGAACACATATTTTCACGTTTTGGGATGCCTAGAGCCATCATTAGTAATGAGGGGACACATTTTTGCAATTGGCCCAGAGGAATCTTATTACGTAACTATGGTGTGACTCATAAAGTGGGAGCCTTCTACCACCCACAAAACAGTGGGCAAGTCGAGTTGCGAATAGGGAGATTAAGAGCATTCTTGAAAAGACTGTCAATCCTACACATAAAGATTGGTCTTTGCGGCTAGTTGATACATTGTGGGCATACCGGACAGCTTACAAAACCATTTTGGGTATGTCTCCCTATCGACTTGTCTACGGCAAGGCTTGCCACATACCCAAAGAGATGGAACATAGAGCCTATTGGGAAATTCAATAATTCAATGAGAGTCTAGATGATGCCGGCATTCTTAGGAAGCTCCAATTGAATGAGCTTGAAGAGTTAAGGAACGATGCTTTTGAGAACGCAAAAATTGCCAAGGCGAAAATGAAGGAATTGTATGACAAGCACATTATTAGGAAATCCTTCTATGTAGGCCAAAAAGTTTTGTTGTATAACTCCAGGTTGCATCTTTTTCCAGGAAAGCTTAGGTTTAGGTGGTCCATTGTTACCAAGGTTTCTGAGTATGATGTGTGTGAGGTGCGCAATCCACACAACAACACCACTTTCAAAGTGAATGGCCACCGTCTAAAGCCGTACATGGAAACTTTTGTGGCTGAGATTGAGACATGGGAGTTCATAGACCGACCTCCATTTGAATGACAAACTTGAACTCTGGAAGTTGTACATAGTGTAAATAGTTGAATTTTTCTTATCTTGTTTGATTTGTTTTTCTTCTTTTGTTTAGATTGTTTTCCTCTTTGTATAGACAATTTGTAACTTTATTGTAGTCCATTTTGAGTCTTAAGTGGTGAAGAGAGAATGTGCTAACCAATGGTGATCAGAGGTCCCCAATCTTTCAAAATTGAATTTGTCAGAATATATGGGGCGCCCCACCCATTCATGGGCACCCCGGTTATGCTGAAACATCTTGAGGGGCGCCCCTCTTAACCACGGGTGCTTGAGGTGGACTGCCATGTGCTATTTTAGGACATCATGTGACTTGTTTTGGGAAAGGATATTCATACACAAATCCAACGGCAGCTTACTTGGGAACATCCTCAAGCATTAGGCTGAACACTCTAGGGACCCTCACTCCTAACCCAAATGAACTTCCATCTTATCCCTTGTTAGTTTCAGCTTAGTCTTGATATATAGGGATCCAACCAAGCTCCCATTCTCATCAAATAGCTGGTTGTGTGCACTTCCACTATGGGTGAGGATTAAGTCTTGACATTGGAAGGTAAGTGAGAAAATTCTTGTATGGATGAATTCAGGTTGTGATTCTTCGGTGGAACTCTTCTTTTTTCTTGATTGTTTGCTGAATTTCAAGTTTTTGTGGTGTTGGGATTGGATGATATAACATGAGAAAGATTGTACCATTGAGATGCACACAAGGTGTTTGATAAAATACCTCACCCGAATTGGTAATTAGGAAGGACAAATTGCTTTGAACTGAAAGTTATTTGTTTGAAGAACTTGTTTTAGGAAGTGTTTGGGAGGATATTTGACCTTGTAGGAGAGTGATTTTTGTGCCTAGATGTTGAGAAGAACTATGTGTGCGCCAAGTGTTTGATGAATTGATAAAAAGGATTGTTGGGTGTCAATTGTGGGAACTACAGTGGTGTAAGCTCATTGATAGTGTAGGATTAAGTTAGGAGTTGGTGGTAACTTTTCTAGTTTCCTACAGATGAAGAAAAGATATGCCGAGGACAAAGAATGCACCAAGTATAAATGTTGCTGAACCTTCTTGAGCTATACGCTCAAAGAAGAGGCATGATCAATTGCCTACACCATCTTCTTCATCCGAGGAAGAAGACATTGAAATGATAGAAGAGGATGGTAACTCTTTCTCCGAGGAGGTAATTTCTAGATCACCCGAGAATTCTAGTTCTAATGATTTTGATGGGGACACAGGTAGTGAAATAGAGTTTGATCATGAATGGTTTCAAAATGCAAAGAGGCAATTGGAATTTCAGAGTTTTTGGAGCCGTCGGCCAGTCCTTTGTGAGAGAGGGATTTAGTTATCCCATTTTCCCTATCTTAGGGACATTATCACTGAGAGAGGTTGGACCACAGCTATGACTTTTAGAGTCTCGGCGGATCTTGTGCTAGTAAGGGAATTCTTTGCAAACATCAAGGTTCATGTGCCAGTTGAAGGAGAAAGACAAATTATGGTTAAATCAAGAAGAAAATGCCTTTGCTTTAAACCATCCACCATTGTTACTTTCCTCGATCTAGAGTGAGTGGATGACACTAGATATCCCTTCCCTGACGAGACTTGTCCTTTTAGAGACACTCTTGCTGCTACTATCTCGGGAAACACTCACAGGACTTGAGGCTTTTTACCACAGTTTCCCAAGAAGAAGCTCAGCTTTTTCTATTGGGTGTTTCATGAAGTGTCTTGCAGTCAGATCTTTTTGATGGTACATGATGATATGGTGAGCCACGGGCATGCTTTATTGCTCTATGCTATTGGTATCGGGATTCCTACTAATCTGGCTATGGTAATATTCGACACGATAGTATAGAGAGCTGATAACATAAATAGCCGATCCATTTTACCCTTTGGTGGATTAATCACCGGCATGCTAGAGCCGTTTGGAGTAGTTGTCGAGGCGACAGCTAAGACTGTTTCTTTTTCATGTATCATTTTTGAGTCTACGGAGGCTAGAAGATCAGCTCAGTTGCACTTCCGTGAATTTACCACCACTACACAAGTTGGTCTTTCTTTTAAGCCAGGATCTTCTTCATCCACCATGCCACCCCCTCGTCTACCTTGCACTGTTCGACAGGATGATCTCTTGCACAGTCTTGATGTCAAATTGCAACATGTAGAGGCAGAGATCCCTATCATGCGTGGTTCCTTAGCCCCGATTGAGACTGAGCAAGTATCTCAACGTCAGTCAATGGAGACCATTCTCAAGGATATTTGTGCTTTAGCACCAGCCCATCTCCCATCTGACGACCCACCTTCTAGTCATGGATTTTGATGCCTTTGGGGCACTTGTGTCAGTTTAGGCTATTGTGTTGTGTCTCATCTGTAGTACCTAAAACTGATCATTTGGTATAGTTTGCTTTCATTTCTGGACTACAGTTGTCTGTCTTTAGACTATGTTTTTGAATTTTGTTGGATTTTGGTTTGTTTTAATGGATTTTTTTTATTTCATTTTGATCTCTTTCTCTTGTACGTATTTTTTTTATTTTCGTTACCTTTACTTTTGTATTATCCTTATTCACTTTTTTGTATAGTTTGTTGTGATGGTTCACTTGGTGATTGCAGGTGATATCTTGATAACCCTTGTCACGCCCCTAACATAAATTGTTTGGGACAGACGGTATGGGAAAATAGAGACAATTAAAACAAAATAAAACCTATACCAAGGTCGAGTCATAATATCATAACATCATCTGAGCACTACAATCGTCCCAAATCCCCATATAAATAAATACACACAACATACATCATCAATATTAAAGGAACCCGCAACCTAGGTCGCACAAATAGATACAATAATCTCAAAAAGACAGAATAATGTCTAGGGTCTTCAGTAATCAACTCAACTCGGGATGGTCACTACCCTGCCTCCCTGTATCACCTGCAATAATAAAGGGGTGGGCTAACAAGCCCAGCAGGTAGGACAGTGCCAGTGTGCACCAGTGTACATATATAACACCACATATATACATACACAACATCCATATACATATGCATCTCTCATGCAATGTATAAAATGCAATGCCATGGCCATGTATCCTATTTCTCCATCTACCTCCAACTTCATCCTGGGACGGGTGACACTTAGTAAGGCCGAAGAGCCAAGACACGCGCGGCCACTAAGCACACCGTTTCAGTGCGTACGACAAACGCATACATATATATATATCTCATATTCCTGTGGGGAACCGTGTTACACCCCTATAGGTGTAAAGACTCAGGGGCTCCGTGTTACACCCCCTAGCCCATCCGCTAGAGAACCGTGTTATACCTCTAGTCAGGCATCCACCTATCTCAAACAGGCATCCGTTATCTCATAGCAGGCAACCGGCTGCAGTCCGGGAAAATATCATATCTATAAACCCATATTAACATCCCAACACCACATGACTAAGCTCTAGTCACGTTTATAGATTTTGGGGATCATCCGGTGTTATCATAATCTATTATCTCAACCTTAATAAAAAATATAACAATCGTGCCTCGGCACGTCACAATCTATGGCTCCCTTGGCCAATCTAAACATTAATTCCACCGGATGAAACCACCCCATATCCCATTGCACATGATATGTTTAATCATGGTATTAAACATTAACTCAATATAAAACATATCCACATATGTCTCACTTCATGGTTTAGAATCTATTTAACACTCATAATATGCATATAAACATGTCTGGGACCTCAAACAAGCATCAGGAGGTCAAAACAAGCGAAACCAGTCAAAATAGCTCTCGGTGGTCCGGACTACCCCTTGGTCTGGACCACCCGACTGCCGGTCTGGACCACCGAGACCGGGAACCCATTTTGGGTTCATCTCTCACATGAAGCAAACCCAAAATCATTCAATCCAAGCTCCAATTCAATAAAAACGCATATATAATTGTTCACACATGTATATATCATGGTTCTACCACTTTTATTTTAAAGATTACTCGAAAATATGTAAGATCCATTAACATTTATGCATATATATACACACAGAGACATATATATACATATATATACAACTTCTTTCACATTTCATCAAAACATGCATGTATATATACCAAAATGCTCCCTACAATGTCTAGAGCACGAATCTAAGTCCCACGTACCTCGAATTTGAAGAGAAATGAAGAAAATGAAGAGAAAAGTTTTGAACTCCGAACTTTAAACTCCGATATCTTCCTCCTCGCTTCGAATCTCGAGAAACCGACTACACTACGATGATCACCGCGTCGAGATCTCCCCGGATCGACTATTGGTTCGCCTTAAACCAATCTCTCTTCTCTTTTCTTTCTCTTCTCTCTCTCTTCTTCCTTCTCTCTCTCTTCTTCCTTCTCTCTCTCTCTTCTTTGGGTTCATGGGAAACAAAACGAAAAAGGAAAAGAAACGGGAAAGAAGAAAAGAAAAGAAGAAAGGAAAAAGAAACCCAGGCCCTTGGCCCACTTTATCCAGTCCAATCTCAATCCGAGCTAACTCAGTCCATGAAAAATAAAATCATACATTTAAACTCATTTTAATTATTTCATTTACTCAAAATAATAAAAAATATGCCAAAATAAAATACCAGGCGTTACAACCCTTCTTTTGAACTTTTTGGGATTACCTTTATGTATCCATACTTTCTATTTGTATCACATGGGATATATGATAAAGTTCTGGTTAAGGGGTGTTTGGAGGATTGCATTGTTCTTTTTTTCTGTATCACCATCATCATGCTCACTTTACACCCTACGGACTCACTTGTATATGGTTCTCACATTGAGGACAATGTTTACTTGCGATTGGGGGGTAGAGCTTGCATGACGATGCATGATCACCAATCATCATGACTATATATGAAAAAAAAAAAAAAAAAAATTGTGGTTAGTTGATAATGACTTTGAGTGAGCAAGTAATGGGTGAGTCTTGTCCGAGTTTTTATAGGAAGCTTAGCTTAAGTTGAATGTGTCATGTTCTGGTGAAAATTTTTACAATCAGGTTGTGGAGTGAAGGTGCTTGGGTATGGATTTTATTTACCATTGGTTAATTGAGCATTTTTGGATTAGGTCGAGATTTATACCCCTTAATAGTGAGCTTTTGAGCCTATTATTCGTTTCTTGAGAGGTAGGTTGCAAATAATTATAGCTCTTTTGCACCTTATTTTGGTTTTCAATGCACTGAATATATCATACACACTTGCATGACTATCACTTGGCACATATGAGTTGTTTGTAAGCTTGGAATATGATACTAGGCCATCTTTGTTATTTGTGAGCCTTCTTGTCTTTTCTTGTTGAGAAATTGCCCTAGGAACTAACATGAAGCCTTTTTACTAAGTTTTTAATTTTTATTGATTTTCATCTCATATGATATTCTTACAACCATTCACACATTTTAAGCCTCACCCTTACATGTCTTGGGTTGTGAAAGTGCCTTAAAGTCCAAGTTGTGAATTTGGGTTGGGAATGTAAGCTTTTAAGAGCAATATGAGAAAGAATGTGGGGTATGAATTCTTATGTATATACAGTTATTTTAGTTATTCAAAAAAAAAGTAAAAGAAAAATTCAAAAAAAAAAAAAGAGAAAAAGAAAAAAAATTCAGTCCTTTTGTGTATGAAAATGTGGGACCTGTACAATATTTGCAAAATTCACAATTGTCCCAGATGTAGTAGTTAGTGGGAATAAACTTCTTGTTGGAATCTTTGTACGGGCCGGAAGGAAATGGATAAATTGGGACTCGTGTGCACTTAAACATTTTGATCCTAAGACCTGTGCTTTGAATTCCATATTTCCATTGTTAACCATTACCCTGGGCCAAGTTACAACCGAAATAAAGACCTAGTGGATTCTAAGTGAGCAACTCTTATATGGTGCATGTAGTAGTGTTGTGTGATTTCTCACTTAAGCATCGGAACATGATTAGGAGATGTCTGTTTGAACATCAATGCATTTCACTCATTTGCTTAAAGGGTTGTGTACAATTAGGATAGCAATTTATGCTAATAGGAATGTGTGAACCCATGATGAGTGAATTTCTTTTTATTAGTGCTATATCATGTGAGAATTTGAAGTCAAAACCTAGTTCCGTTTATGCTCTTGCAAACTTTGCGGAATGAATGAAATGTTTAGGCACTCATGTACTT
This sequence comes from Pouteria glomerata, assembly GCA_035590655.1. Classification (NCBI taxonomy): domain Eukaryota; kingdom Viridiplantae; phylum Streptophyta; class Magnoliopsida; order Ericales; family Sapotaceae; genus Pouteria; species Pouteria glomerata. Next base: position 1,557 of record JAVXUM010145311.1, on the reverse strand, counting down.
TATGCTTGATGATCTTTGCTTTCAAGATTAGCACTTGGGACTCTGACATGATATTTGAGCTTTGTAACTTATGGGGCATGCTTTTGACTTGTCTTTTATCTTAATCACTCTTGGTCACTTGAAACCATACCATAAATGTTTGTGAGTAGCATCACTGCAAACTCTCACGAGACCTTACTCGTCCATTAGGGGGAACCTAGAGGTTTAAAGGGTTTGCCTCACGTGCTAAATGTGGTCGTGTGTCTCCTACGAAAATGGACATCACATCAGTATTAGATCTCATTTTAACTTTTGCTTGAATAAAAAGTCATTTTGCTTGAATAAAATGGACATACTTGTTTTATCTTCTATGGTTTGATTGCATGCGTTGCTAGGGACTAGCAATGTTTAGGTTGGAGGGTGTGATTATGCATCAATTGTGTCATAATATCATGATTACATGAATGTTTGTTAGTGTTCTATTTCCATAAGTTTGTTAGTGTTCTATTTCCATAAGTTCTTGATTATATCATGTTATTGACACACTTGTCGAATTATGTAGGAATGGAGGTCCTACTTGTCAAGGAATGAAAAAAGTACGAGCGAATCCTGAAGAGAGCTGAGTCTGGAGCTGATAAACAGTACTAGGGGTGCCCCCAGAGGGTGCAATTTTGAAGCTTGGCTTGGTCAATTGATTGAACAGTTGGTGACATTGACTAGGGGCGCCCCACAAGGGCTCGGGCGCCCCACCCTGAATCAGGTGGGTGCCCCGAGAGGCTGTGTTTTGAGCTGATTTCATTCAGGCTTTTATCAAACGGTTGGTGGAACAGTGTCAGGGGTGCCCTACTTGTGTGACCTTTGGCTTTCCTCATTTCTATAAAAGGGCCATTTTACCCCTACTTTTGGACGTGTATAAATAGGTCACTCTGACTGAAATTAGGGGATTCGGATACGATCTTTTTGCACTTACGTTGTACTTAGGATAGGAAAAGTTCCAGTCACATCCTCCTAGGGTTTAAGCATTTGGTTTTCTTGTGAGTACATTTTAATTTTGATTAATTTCAATTTCAAAGTTTGGTTTCTATATTTCATTTCCAGTGATTAGTACTTTTTTATTCATTGTGGAATGTTCATTTTTGGTTTGCTATTAACCATGCTAGGCTAAATCACCTTCTTGGCTTCGAACCCTTGAAGGTGGTGATATGGTAGTAGGATCTTGAACTAAAAAAAAAAGAAAACAAATTGTGTTCCTCAAGTGAAAATGTAATGTTTGGCATAAATGGAATCTTCACATTAGTTGGTAACTTTTTGAAAACTTTTACTTGCGATAAAATTGGTGTTGGATTTTTAGAAACAATTCTTAAATCTACTGATGAAGGATCGTATACTTACATCAACAAGGTAGACTTCTTCCCTCAATCAACACAACCCCAACCTGTGGAGAGGCACCAATCAAAAAGACGAAGACGAAGATGAAAGCCGAGGAATCAAATCACAATAAAAACTTGTTCTAAGGCAACTTGATTATCAAAGATAAAATAGACAAGCGGCTAGATTGTCTAAGTCCAAGTTCTTTCA
>JAVXUM010145267.1:0-16015 GCA_035590655.1 Pouteria glomerata | reverse complement strand
ACCTAAACCCTAGTTTTATCACAAGTAAAAGTTTTTAATGTAAATAACCAACTAGTGTGAAGATCCCATAAATCCTAAATTTTACATGAAAAGCATTTTTTAGAGTTCAAGAGTTCATACACACATCATCACCTTCAGGGCTTTGAAGCCGCAAAGATGATTTAGCCTACCATTGTTAATGCGAAAATCAAAAAGAACATTTCGGAATGCATAGCTGAAGAATAAAGAACAAAACGAAATATAAAACTGAGCTTTTAAATTAAAATAGTCACTACGAATTGTACTTACGTAAAACGAAGTTTGTAAACCCTAGAAAGAACCCTACGAACTCTTCACGTATTCCAAAGCAGAATAAAAATAATTCGGGCCTCCTTCACCGTCAAATTTAGGCTTATTTAAGCTTACAAACCCTAAGGGCAAAATAGTCATTTACATCATTAAATTACATTAGTAAAAATTCCTGCGCCAGACCCGAGGGTAGACATGGCGTGCGCCCGCAGCTCACTCTGCAAAACTCAGGCATCTTCTAGTCTCGGCAGCCGCACGGGCTGAAGTGCAGGCGGGTGCCCGCGGCCTCGTGCGCCCGAGACATCCCCTCTGCGTGCGCCTGCGCCTGTCTCCTCGGCATAACTCCAAAATGTCAGCTCTCGACTGGCGCCCGCGACATACTCAGGCGTGCGCCCGGTCCTTGCGTGCGCCTACGGAACCTACCTTGCGTGCGCCCGCATCCTGTTACTCTAGAACCACATGGTGAATGCTCTCGGTGAGCGCACGGGCTGTAACACAGGCGTGCGCCAGCGGCCTGCCTTTGCCGGTTTGCACTTTTTAGCTCTCCAAATCAACTCCTTGGGCTTCATTCCTTTTATTCACCTGCAAAACACCCAAGAGACATATAATTATTTAAAAGCATAATAAAACATAACTTTTACTTGATAAAACATTCAAAGTTAGAGTATATGATGCACTAAAATAGTCAATGATTGCATGCAATCACATGGTGATAAGTGATGGGAGGAGAGGAAAGAGAATTATGAGAACTTTGGGTTAGGATAAACTTGGGAGATAGAAAAATGGATGTATGATGGTAATTAGTACTAAAAAATGAACATTTATAGAATATGGAGGTAGGAACTTGGAAATAGCCAAAACCTGGAGAAACACCCCTCTTGGTGGGTGCTTGCCTGATCAAGGCTTGGGTGCCCGAGTTACAGTGCACCCGAAAACCACTCTCGGTGGGCGCCCGACTGTGAAGGGGGTCATACGTCCGACGCCTTGGGCACCCAACTGAGCACGCCTTGGGTACCAGAGCAACTTTGCTGGACCTCCACTTTGCCTTGCACCCTATTTAATGTATACCAATTTCATCCCTTGTCATGTTGAACTTCTTAAATAGACCCCCTGTTTCATTTCATATATGTATCATCTCGATTATGGCATGTTACATTTGACTTGATTTAGTGAATGATAATTGATTTGAGATGAGAAAACTCATGGAATGATTTGTATTGCTAGCATGAATTCATAAAATGGGTTTATGCTACATGTGTATTCATTACATAATTTACAAATCTGATAGGAAAAAGAAAATGAAATGATTGATTGTGTGGCCGGGGATTGTGGGGTACAGAAAATAGGAAGGGTCTGAGATACTCTCGGGTTGTAAGTCCCAGAACCTGCGCATGATTGATGGTTCATACCAGTAGGTTAGTAGCCTACAAAATGAGGGCTGTGTATTGGCTTATGTATACACATGGGCGTAACGTCGCCCTGGGTTGCCATCTTAAAGAACGCTGGGGGCATAGCGTCGCCCGGAACAAGCACGCCAGATCGGTACCCAATCCCCGATGATTGTATAAAAGACTAATATGTGATTAATAGGAAAAATGAACAAGTTAATGGTTAAATGTTCATAATGCACGCCCTAACACTCGAACAGACATGTGAAACTTACTTATGAATTGTGCCTTAGGATATTTGATGTCATGTTATGGATATTGGATTATTGTTGCTTTATTATATCACGATCATTACATGTATCACATTTATATTATGGTGAGTATCGTGGGCACACGCCATCCGTACTCATGTCCCTACAGATGTCTATACAGGACCCACTCAGGTTGATTAGGAGATGCCTAAAGTAAAAGTGAAAATAGGAGATGCCTGTGTCACTGCAAGGATAGAACTAGTTTTATATTTCATAAATGTGCTTTGAAAGGACATTGTAATGTAATGTAATCCTATTTGATTTTGGGTATGTAATGGCCTTAAGACCAAGGCATGTGTAATCTATAAAAACTTCAATTCATAGACTTTCAAAATATTGGATAAGCTAGTATGCTTAGTTTGTAAAACCGCTGCATGGTTGTTTGGCAGCGTGTATATATTTTGTACAGGTTATTCTATCAGGTACACCTTTCAGCAAATTTAGACCTTTATATAGCAGGGGTAATCTTGTGGGTCCGTTTCGTGACCACTGTGCTTGCTCTGATACCATCTTGTCACGCCCTAAGTCTGAGAACTCGATGAGTGAGTAAAAATCATACATAGCATGAAAAAAAATGGCATCACTAAGAACTCGTTATGACCATATCGAGTCTTAAACGCCATCTTGGGAACATCTTCCTCTCGGATTCTCAATTGATGATAGCCCGACCGAAGATCGATTTTGGAGAACATAGAGGATCCCTTCAACTGATCAAACAAGTCGTCAATCCTCGGTAGTGGGTATTTGTTCTTGATGGCTACACTATTCAACTTCTGATAGTCGATACACATCCGAAGTGTCCCGTCTTTCTTAGCCACAAATAATGCTGGTGCATCCCAGGGTAAGGTGCTCGACCTAATAAAACCCTTGACTCTTAACTTTTCTAGCTAAAGGAAGTCAAATTTTTGGGGCATGTAGTGTCCAAAGAGGGAGTGGCAGTTGATCCCTCTAAGATTGAAGTAGTCTTGGAATGGTCACAGCCAAAAACCGTATTTGAAATACGAAGCTTCCTCTGGTTGGCAGGATACTACCACAGGTTCGTGCTTGACTTTTCAAAGCTGGCAACTCCTTTAACTCGACTCACAAGGAAAGGGATAAAGTTCAAGTGGAATGAAGCCTGCGAGAGGGCATTTCAAGAAATCAAGAAAAGGCTGACCACCGCCCCAGTGCTCATTATCTCAGAGAGAGGAATGGGTTACTCTGTTTATTATGATACCTCACGGAAGAGACTGGGTGTGTTTTGATACAGAATAGAAGGGTGGTAGCCTATGGTTCCAGACAATTAAAGAATCATGAAAGTAACTATCCCGTCCATGATTTGGAATTGGCAGCCGTAATCTTTGCCCTTAAGACTTGGAGGCATTACTTATATGGTGAGAGATTCGAGGTCTTTTCTGATCACAAGAGTCTAAAATATATTTTTACTCAGAAAGACTTGAATCTGAGGCAATACCGTTGGATGGAGTACATGGAAAACTATGATTTTGAATTTCATTACCATCCCGGCAAGGTAAACGTGATGACAGATGCATTAAGTCGGAAGACTCGAAGTGTAGTGGCCAATCTAACCTTAAAGGAGTGGGAAATGGTAAGGACACTCAATGAATTTGCTTTGGCCCTGGAGGATGAGGCAGAGAAAGAACTGTTGTACACTTCAGTGATTTATCCAGCCCTGATGAACAAGGTAATTGAAGCCACTCAATGAATTTGCTTTGGCCTTGGAGGATGAGGCAGAGAAAGAAATGTTGTACACTTCAGTGATTTATCTGGCCCTGATGAACAAGGTAATTGAAACCCAAAGATGATAAAGAGACAAAAGAGATTTATCAAAAGATAGAGGGGTTAATAGATTTGCTTAGCTGGACACTGGATGAGACAATAGTCAAGTATCAGGGAAGAATCTTTATGCCCTCAGCTATATGAGATGAAGTCATGAAAAAGTTTCACCAGTCAAGATTAACAGTGCATCCTGGAGGCACGAAGATGTATCATGATTTAAAGAGACAATTCTACTGGGTTGGCATGAAAAGAGATGTGGCAGAGTTCGTGGAAAGGTGCCTAACTTGTCAACAGGTAAAGGCAGAGCATCAACGGCTAGCAGGTTTATTACAGCCTTTACTTGTATCCGAATGAAAATGGGAGCATGTGACCATGGACTTTGTCACAGGGTTACCGAGGACAAGGAGGGGTTGTGATGCCATTTGGGTGATTGTGGACAGATTAACAAAATCAGCCCATTTCTTGGCAATGAAAATGACTGACTCAATGGATTATTTAGCCCGATTATATATACGTGAAATTATGAAATTACACGGGACGCTGATTTCTATCGTCTCTGACCGAGATTCTAGATTTGTTTCCTGATTCTGGCAGAGTTTTCAAGTGGCAATGGGGACGAAACTATGCTTTGGCACCGCCTTTCATCCTCAACCAGATGGTCAGTCAGAAAGGACTATTCAGGTATTAGAAGATATGCTTTGAGCCTGTGTTCTGGATTTCAAGGGGAGTTAGGAAGAGTATTTGCCATTAGTGGAATTTGCTTACAACAATAGTTATCAAGCTAGCATTAGTATGGAACCCTTTGAAGCCTTATATGGGAGACCTTGCCGTTCCCCAGTGTGCTGGACACAAGTTGGAGAAGCGGCCATGATTGGACCTAAAGTAGTTCGGGAGACAAATGAGAAAGTAAAGGTTATTAAACAACGGTTAAAAACAGCTAGAAGCTGACAGAAAAGTTAGGTAGACTGACGAAGGCTACCACTAGAGTTTCAAGTGGGGGACCATGTGTTTTTAAAGGTTTCACCCCGAAAGGGGCAATTTCGCTTTGGCAAGCAAGAAAAGTTGTCTCCTCGTTACATCGGTCCCTTTGAGGTCTTAGCAAGGGTGGGTGAGGTAGTTTACCGTTTAGCCTTACCACCACAATTCTCTGGTGTGCACGAGGTATTCTATGCTTCTATGCTACGGAGATACGTTCCGGACCTTTCTCATGTATTGGATTGGGCGGAGTTAGAGGTCGACTCAGATGCCAGATATGAAGTGAGACCGGTCCAAATTTTAGACACTCAAGACCAAATGCTGCGAGGCCAGACAATTCTATTGGTTCGAGTATTATGGAAGCACCACAATATAGAAGAGTCAACTTAAGAGCGCGAAGCAGAAATGCGAAAACAATTCCCTTCCTTGTTTTCTTAGCTGATTGTCTATCCTTGGCAAAGGATACTTATTCTTAATCATTACCGAGTTCAACAACTGGTAATCCACACGCCATCTCAAGGTCTTATCCTTCTTCTTTGCAAAAACTACTGATGCTCCCCATGGCGATATACTGGGTTGAATAAAATCTCGAGACTACACATCATTTAGTTGTATTTTCAACTCCTTCAACTCTGCTGATGCCATAGGGTACAGTGTCACAAAAATGGAAAAAACCCCTGGTACAAGATCTATACAAAATTCTATCTATCTTTGTGGAGGTATTTTCAACAATTCCTCAAGAAATATATCTTTATACTCATAAACAACTCTCGGTAGAAAGTGTCTAGAGTCCTTCTCATTCAACTTTAAACTAATAAGTAACCCCAAAAATTTCCTAATGCACCTTGTGCCAACTAATAGAGAAGGCAACATTGCCCTTGCCTCTCCCCGAATCTTAACCACGGTGCCATCTGGTAGAATAACAATCACCAACTTACGATGAAAATTAATTGTCATCCAGTAAGTAGACAGCCAAGTCATCCAGTAAGTAGACAGCCAATCATTCCCAAAATTGCATCAAATTCATTCATCTTCAAAACCCTCAAATCTATCCAAAGCTGAACATCACCCAACTTTATAATACAATTTTCATAAACCCAATTCACTAACGAACTACTACCCATCGGAAAATCTACATATATTGGCTCTTCGAGCCTTGTGTATTCAAATCCAAAAACTTCACCATTTTCATAACTTCCCATAACCACCATTCTCGATATTAGAATCATCTTTGAACAATTTGTAATTCTCATGTTTGGGCTTGTCGAGCCATTACCATTCCTTTAAATTTACCATTGATTGTCATGTCCCACCAAACTTTCATACTAACCCCCTGACATAGTCACAACTTAAACGATAATCCTGGTCCTTACCATGCCCAAAAAAAATCACAACATAAGATATCGCAGTATTTAGATTTTAACTGACATAATAATTGCTAAGAAACTCAATAAAACATAGCAAAATACTTATTCCTTACTACCCAAGGCCCAAAGTAATCGTAACTAGAGCTCTTATACCATATTGTCACGCCCTTAACATCAGTGTACAGGACAGACGGTATAAGAATATGGGAACTAATAAAAACATAAAGAAACTTGTGCCAAATTCAAGTAATAGCGTAAAAATCACAATCAAAGCATCTACTATCATCCATCATTCCCATATTAAAGAAATATAACAACATCATAGACATTAATGTAGCCACACCTTAGTGGCATTATCCAAAATTTATGTAACTAAAACAAACATCCATATCGGGCCCTCATTCCTCTTCACATAATTTTAACACTAATAACTATGTTCTGATTTAAGAGAATGAACATAATTATTATCATCTATAGTATAAACTAGACTTAGGGTACTCACGCCTAAGCTATCTACGTATCCCACCTTAGAAATTAGGTCTCTGTAGTTCTTAATTTTTTTTATCTAATTTCTCGTCCTATTCATTTACAATGAATCGAACATTAACATCATTCTCAATGTCGATATAAATATCTCAATATGTAACAACAATTCATATAGTCTCATACAATCTCATGCAATGGGTATGATGGAATGCAATGACCAATTCATCTTATATCCTCTATCTACCTCTAACCTTATTTTGGGATGAATGACACTTAGCCAGCACGCGGGGTCATCAACCACACCATTTTTAGCGCTTACGGTAAATACATATATATATATCTCATATAAATATACCATGTTGGGAACCGAGTTACACCTCCATAGGTGTGAGACTTAGGGGCACTGAGTTACACCCCTAGCCCTTCCGCTAGAGAACTGAGTTATACCTCTAGTCGGGCATTCGCCTATCCAAAGCAGGCATCTGCTTATCCTAAGCAAGTATTCGGCTGCAGTCCAGAGAAATCTCATAATCAATATATCTCATATTTACGTCCCAACTTTATATGATAAAACTCTAGTCATATATATGAACTGAGGATCATCCGATATTTCTTAAAACTTATTTTATTCATTTTATAAAAACACGGATTCCATTAATATATATAACACGTTTCTCGGCATGTCACATTACAAAGTGGAACTCTCGGCTAAAAATGCACATCACATCAACTGGATGAAACTGCCCCAACCCAATGCATATGATATGCTCAATCATGTAATTTCACAATAAGTTAACCTCAAAAACATCAATATCCAACATATTTTAGCCCGAAAACCCAAGTTTTAATAGTTTGGGGAAGTCCGGGAGCCCTACTGAGGGACTTAGGCACCCCTCTGTAATTACTGAGCCCGGTGGGTTACTTCAGGCACCCTAATGGGGACCTCGGGCACCCCACCATGGACTTTGGGTGCCCCACTGAGTTCTTGGCTAAGTTACAACAAGTTTCTCTCCGTTTTGGTTCAATCTAGCCCCAATACATGTTCCAACTCAATAATAACTCATATATAAATATTTCTCTATATTCATAACATAGTTTTACAAGTTTAATTTAAGAAATTACTCAAAAACACGTAACAATTCCACGTATATATGCATGTATATACATATAGCCGTATATATATACACAATTTTATCCACAGATTACTAAACTGTGCATATAAATATACCAAAATGATCCCTACGACGTCTAGAATACAAATATAAGTCCGACCTACCTCGAATCTGAAGAAAAATGAAAAAAATGAAGAAATTCTAGCTTAGCCTCCAAACTTCTTGGCTCGATTTTTTCCTCCTCGGGCCAAACCACAGGAAACTGACCACACCACATTGATCATTGCATCGAGATCTTTCTGGATCGACCAACCTTTCGTTCCAAATCTCTCTTTTTCTCCTTTTCCTCTCTCTCATCTCTCTCATATCTCTCTTCTCTCTTTCTAATTTCTTTGTGTTAGCCAAACCCCAAAAAGGAAGAAGAAAGGAAGAAAAAAAAAGGAAAAAAAATAAAAAAAAAAGAGAAAAGGAAAAGATGGTTGGGCCCTTGGCTCAATTTGTCCAAACTAATATCACTTTAGGCTAAACTCAACTCAAGAAAAATACCATAATCCACTTAAACTCAATTTAAATATTTTTTTTACCTAAAATAGTACATAAATATCCGAATTTAAAATACCGAGTGTTACATACTTCAAAGGCTCTCTCCTTGACCTAAAAGACTTTCTCAGAGTGGGAGAATTTGCTTCATATAAAATAACTACCGAATAACCTGTGCCCACGATACTTCTCAATTAAAATTAAATATACACGTATTTGTAATCGAGAAATAAAATTTTATTTTTCTTATCACAACTCTTTTTCTTAATGCAAATTTTCAAATACCATCATTAAGTTCAATTCAATGATCTATCAAAATGTGAAGTGACCTGAAGACTGAGAAAGATTTTGGGAGAAAGTTTTAATTTGCAAAAGATCTTATCAATTCATTGAAGAATAAAACTCAATTTCAGTCTTTAAATTTGTAAGAGTGATATTATTATAATGTGTTATATTTTATTATATAGATATGGTCAAGCTTACTAATTTAAATTTAAAATTAAAATTTAGAGTAAAAATCACTCTCCCAAGAATAATTTTATTTAAATATTTTTAAAATAAAAAAAGTAGAGTGGCTAATATAGAAAAATAACTACTCCCAAGCCTAATTAATATTTGATATTTTTTCTACTTTTAAATTTTAAAATACTAAAAATTGTGGTTATATGAGAAATAACTTAATTATTATTTAATCTTTTTTACTTGTATTTTTTAATTCAACTATATTTTTTTATCTATATTTTTAATTTAATTGCTAATATAATTGAAATATATATATTTAAGAATTATATTAAATTTTTAAACAAATGGGTTCCTATTTTTGAACCTATGATCAAGTGACTTCCTTTTCGAAATCCAAGAAAGTGAATTCCTTTTAAGAATTTATGAGTTTTTATATTTATTAAAATTATATACGACAATGCTAGCGCAATTATAGGTGAAAGAAAAAGTAAACTTGTAGTATTTTAGATATGTGAGGCAAAGAAACAAAAGCTTTGTGAAAGATCTCAACCATTCATTAAAGAATAAAGTTTAATCTTAACATTTGGATCTTAGTTTGTGAGATAGACATTTTCAAAAACTGTTCTATTTTATTTTATAGATTTGTTTAATGAGTCAAATAATAATTGACATTTTAATCACAATTTGCCAATTAAGGTCTACTAGGTCTCAAACAAAATAAACTTGCTCTATCATCGACGCTAGTATGTAGGATTCATGTTGTATCTGTTTATCCTGGTATGACAAATTGTTAAAGTTTACCAAAATAAACTCACACTTATCAGTTTTAACCCCACACATTAGATTGATCCAGTCACACTTGAATAATAGAAATCTTAACACGCGATTACATACAACTTTAACAATTTTATTCAATCGGCCATAGTTGTAATTAGCATTGATGGAAAGATGGCCGATGCAACTATTTTGCTTCACCCGCCTGTCATCTACCTACTTGATACAAAATCAGAACCCATTAATGTAGCAAGTTGTGTAACATTGGGTCATTGTATAAGGACCATAAGATAACTAGTTTATTTCATCGATTAAAACAGGATCACTAGTTCTTCATAAATTACACACCTACGTAGTTCACGTAATAATTGAATATTACAACATGAAAGTAATACAATAAGAACAAATAAAACTATATGTAAACATTAAACATGTACATAATTCTTAAACTAGTTATGAAACGATTGATAAAAGGACAACTGAATTTGGCTATTTGTTGCGCCAGGCATGTCTCATTTGAGCTCATTTAAGTGTCTTCTACAACGCAAATCAAATTGTGTTACCGACAAGCATGATAATTTATACAAGTGTGGAACAATTTAATCTCTCTAACAAGGAATGACTTATTGAGTCAACACCATAACCGATGGGGTATTGAAGAGCACAAACTAGTGAGCTTGGATCCACTCGATGTGGCTGAGATCAAATGAAGTGTCCCCCCCCAATAGAACCTTCATTAATCCATTCTAGCTTCACTACAACGTAACACATTTTTATCAACCAAAACATTTGAATGCTAAAGACCTGTTATTGGTCATTAAGGCTTCTGTAACCACATCAAAATTGGTTCGCATTTGGTTGCGGAACATTGTAAAGAATGGTATTAGCAACCAAATCATGGCCTGATCGATAAAAGGGTATTTTTGGTGACCAAAAATTTTGTCGCTAATAATGTACTTTTAGTGACCAATTGGTCGCCAAAGATCATATGTTCAATGACCAGTAGGTCGCCAAATAAAAAAAGTTATCCTGAGATATAAAACCTTTAGCGACTAACTAGTCACCAAAAGTGGATACTTTTAGCAACTAATTGGTCACCAAATCCAAAATATTTTGTCAAATTTTTATATCTTTTCTCGACTAACTAGTCACAAAATAAAAAAAGTTTTAGCAACCAATTGGTCGCCATACAGTTGCTAAAAATTGAAACTCTCATTTATTTTGGCAACCAATTGGTCACCAAATATTTTATCTTTAGCGATTAATTGGTCGCCAATTTCATTAAAAAAATTTAATTTGTGATGTCATTTAGCAACCAAATGGTAGGTAATTCTTCACTTTTAGCCACCAATTGGTTGCCAATAGAGTTACAAAAAAAAAAAAAATACAGCCATTATTATTTTCATTTCCTATTCTATTTTCTGTGACATTATATACAAAAATCATCCACCTATAATAACCATATAAATTGACCCCAAAACAAAAATGTCAATTAAAGATTAATTATATCTTTCCAACCACAAACATAAATTTTTAACAAAAACATAACATATGTATGGTCTTCAAAAATTACATAAAACCAATATATGCTAGTTTAACAGCAATACTATTACAATGTTCTATACATATTTACACTAGTTCTAGCATATGGACTAAATCATTAATTCTTCAAATAAAACTAAGTTCTTGATGAAACTTTATTACCGCACTAGCAACCATGAAATAAAAACAACCTTCGGATGTCGCAATCCAAGCATAATGCGCTCCTAGCATTCAAAATCAACAAGTGTTTGGTTATGCTCCTAAAGATATAAATAAGTTTCATTGCACATAAATATTCAAATTAGTAGATAAAGTTATAAAATTGAAAATAATCATAGGAGAGAAAATTAAAGCGAAGAGAAGTTTCAAACAAGGCAAAATATTGGCATTTTATCTACCAATCTCAAAGATTTGCTTTTTTTGAGAGATAAAAAGAAAAATATGCTTGAAACATATACATTTGAGAGCTCAATGTACTAATGCTAATGGAAAGAAAGTTCTTGGGGGTTTTTTTTTTTCAAAACTCATTTTCCTTTTTGTTTCGCTTCTTTGTTCTTTTATTAAATCTATAAGTGATTATATAAGAGACATGAAATAGTTAGAATTATTCAACTATTGCATGCTTACTATTCTTAAAAAGAAGAAGATTACAATACAAAAGAATTATAATTATGGTGAAAATGTCATCCAGCAAAGTTTACACATTTGATAAAAATTAAGATGTGTGAATATACAACCGTAATAACAGTAGTTTCTCTTTGTACTTTAAGGATAGATTGATCTTATAAATGTGTGTTATTTTCTTATTTTTTATTAAATAGGCAGTCAACTTGATATCTGTACAACATTCTTGTATTACAATTATTTAAATTTCCTTCATAGCATTTGACATGCCATGGCAAAAAATAAGTATAATTGTTTCAACGCAAATATAAGTATTCATCTTTGGATCATATGACTTAAAAAGTATACGAAACTAAATAAGGATAACTGCTAAAAATGCTATCCAAGATTTTGTTACTCAAAATGGTATATGCTAGCAATGCCTTAACTTTATTATTAAACAAATCAAGCATAGATATAAAATCTCAGTGGTGATTTCTTACTTTGCTTCTAAATTCAGCCAAAGTAATAGATGAGAAATCCTAGTTGAAGAACTTCTTCACAGTAATCTCCTGCATTAAGAATACAATTGTTAGAGAATTAAAAATTATAATATTTATTTTTATGGGTAGTAAACATAAAAAAAAAAAATAAATCAATAAATTCATATCCTACCTACTAGGTCGATGTCCCCTTCGAACCATCTCCAAATTTATTCCGCATCATTGCAAATAATTGATCAAATTGTTTTTGGTACTACTCTTCTCCTGCCTTCCTATCCTTCTCATTTTTTTATTATGCGCTCATTTTGTTCGATAATAATCGCATTTTGTTTATTAATTTGTGCCTTGAGCTTTTCAATCTCCTCATAACAAGCTTTAAAAGATGCATTAGATCTTGTCGAGGACGATGGCTTTGGGCCCTTCCCAAATCCGAGCAAATAGCCTGATCTTTTTCCGAGCACCATCTGGGAGAGTTGCTCTGGTGTATAAAGTAGGTTACCTGACTCCACTATCTCATTCTCATGCCTGACAATCTCCTCTTATACATATTTAAAATTTATAAGATACTTTTATAAAGTCTTAATGGGAATAAAAAAAAAAAAAAAAAAGAGTTGTAAAAAATTGTAGTTGACACATACATAATTTTCCTAGCATTTTGGATGAATTTAGTCATTCTTCTTCTTACTCCAATAAGTGTCTTTATAAAACATAGAAAATAAAAGACCCTTATTTCCAAAATTTTCAATCTATTTAATAAATGACAGTTTAAGTGAGTTAACAATTAGACTGACCCAATTAATAGCAAATTAAAAGGTTATAAGAAAAATTTGAGATAGATATACATTTCATTAAAAAATATAACTGTGAGTTACTTTATTTAGATAAAAATTAAGGATATTTTGGTAATTTAGTGAAATTATATATGAAGTTAATAATGTAAAAAATATTTTGGAGGTAACAATTAATGCATATTACCAAGGTTCCTAAAGGCTAGCATATATAATATTAAAATTACGTAAAGACTACCATATTACCTGAAAGGATAATTTCATAAGGAAAGATTGCGATTCAAACGTGTGATTATAAGGCAACTGAGCACGGTTAATTTTCGCTTGGGCTGTTCGTTTCCTGGAAAATAAATTAATTAACAAATCTCAAATATTTTAACCTCTTATTTGGAATTCAAAATGGGCAATTATTAAATTACCTTGTGTTGCTCAGAAGCCCAGAAAGTGTCATTCATATACTTCCAGTTATCTTGTCTTAAGGGGTTTGGGGCATTTTTATATAGATCTTTTTAATTTTTTAGCAACTGTTAGTAATATTGCT
This sequence comes from Pouteria glomerata, assembly GCA_035590655.1. Classification (NCBI taxonomy): domain Eukaryota; kingdom Viridiplantae; phylum Streptophyta; class Magnoliopsida; order Ericales; family Sapotaceae; genus Pouteria; species Pouteria glomerata. The sequence continues at coordinate 2,556 of JAVXUM010145267.1, read as the reverse complement.
TTCACTTGCTTTGCCAATCCTTATATATAGAGTGGCATTTTTTCTCGATCGCATTCTGAACATACTGCTCAGAAAAGTTCTTAATTTCAAACATTTGCTGCAAGATATCATATGTAATATATTCTTATTAATCATAAGCACAAAAATATCAAAGAAACACCAAATAGAAATATATAATTCAAATAATACATTACCAACACATTCTAAAATATGACTTCCTTAGTGCCTCTATCAATTTTGCTTCAAGTATTGACACCCTATAAAGGTACCTTAAGATGAATTTGGAAGCCCAATTGGTTAGCAATCTTACAAGCATTTTTTCCGATGAATGTACCTGCAACTGGGCAAACTTCAACTGGAAGCTTGTTTCCTTTTTTTTTAATAAGTTCCTGCTATACACCCTTACTCTTCATAAGGCCATGAGCACGTAATCTTTCTGTAGGAGCTATTATTATTTCCCATAATTAATAATCAATTAAACTTATAAAATATAAAAAAAAATTAAAATAGAATATAGAACAAATATAACAAAAACCTTTATTGTTGCCAACACAAGGTGACTCCCCTGAATACATAGGTGAGTTTGCTAGCGCAGGTGATCTCAATGCCAAGGCTTCATCAGCACGAGGTGACTTTTCCGAAGATGCAGCATCTATAGTTGACAGTCGACTGCTCATTCCTACTATCTTACTGACTGGCATATCCACAACCTATAACACCACATGCAAAAAACATGTAAGTAATCATAATGTAATTAAGTAAATGTCACAAAATAAAAAATAAATGTAACACAATAAGTGTACAATTTATAAGATTAATGTAACTCAATAAGTATACAAGTTATACATCTTTAAACAAATAACTTACAATAAAATCAAGGTTATATATCATAATCATTGTTAGACTCAGAATCAGAATCATCATGAAACTCATCTTCATCCTTATTGTGCTCTATTCTACAAACTCATCCTCTTCATCACATAAAAATTTATCAAGGCCAATAAGTTCATCACATGTCTGTCTCTTTGTATTAATTAAGTCGTTTTGAAGGATTTTGGCTTCAATATCAGGTCTACATAGTTTATCTCCAATGTCATCTTGAGTAACAATATAAGAAATATCGATGTTTTCATCTCGTTAGAACACATTATCTATTTCATCATCATTCATTTCCTCACTTGTTAATTTTAGTATATCCTATATCCCACATTGTTGAACATGCTATACAACTTTCTAACTGAAGCCTAGTTTCGTATCATTGACATAGAAAACTTGTTGATCTTGATTTGACAAAAATAAACATGTCAATTGTATACCATCGACTTCTAACTTCTATGGAAGTGTAATGTGCATTTGTGTATATAGTTTTGTGACTTTCAGTATCAAACCATTCGCATTGAAACAAAACTACCCGATGATTGAACATATATTTCATTTCCCATACTTTGCATAATAAACCATAAAAGTCATGAGTTTTTTCTCCATGGTCTCCTTCCACTACTACCCCACTATTTTAACTTCTTTGATGACTTTCCAGTTCCTTCGTATGGAATCAAACTCCATTAGATATGCAACCTGAATATTGTCTTATTAGTGGATTAGGGCCATTAGCTAATGACGATAATTCATTAGTTGCTTCTGTCGACCTCTGAGATCTCAAGTGATTCATCTACATAATGTAAAGTAGTGCATATTAATTGATGTTATAGTTAATTAGGTGAGTAAATAAAAAAAAATGATGTGTTACAATTATATCTTTCCCGATATTTAAACCAATTAAGGAATAACTCTATTTGCCTCTTCATGATATCCCTTGTACTTTCATTCTCCAATATGTGTTTATGCTCTCTATTAAAATAAATAAAAGGCATAATAGAAACTATAACTAATTATTTTGTTATTTTTTGATAAGAAAGACATATATACGAAAACATACTCTAAATATGGGTCTATTTTTGAACTGTTGTAAAGGACAAACCAATGAACCATCTCACATTCTTTAAAAGTAAAGTTAGGATGTCGGTACATCGGAAGAATAGGATGAACACTCTAAGTAAATATTACCGATCCAGGGCCACGATTACTACTATCATCATTTCATTTTTCTCTATTGAATACTATTTCAGTCTCATCAAGATACATTGAGCAAAATGCAAGACATTCTTTTGCAAGATACGCCTCTGTAATTGAACCTTCTGGATAAACTCGATTTGTGACAAACTTTTTCAATGTTCCAAGATACCTTCATATAAATGTCATAAAACAATAAATGTGTTACACATTATACATTTATTTTGGTGTTGAATGTGTAATTTCACATATAAAATTAGAAAGCATTACCTCTCAATTTGGTACATCCACTGTTAGGCCTTATAGGGTAAATGAATAGCCATATAAATCATGATGTCAAAGAATATAGTGATAGAGATATAGACTAAAAGCTATACTTTATGTTATATTGGATATTTTAATGAGAATCTCTTTTGAGCAAGTTATGCCATTTATTTTATTATATTTGTGCATGTGTCTAGTATTCACAAAGAGTATTTGATCTAG
>JAVXUM010145236.1:0-12153 GCA_035590655.1 Pouteria glomerata | reverse complement strand
TTTTTTTATAAAAAAAAAAAAAAAAAAAAAAAAAAAACAACCACTTAAGGTGACTGACATATCTATAGTTTAAGACAAAATAAATTTTTCTTCCTCTACTAGATTGTGCCAATTCAAGCCCAAAACCCCAATTCCAACCAGTTGAAAGGTAAGATGTAGCCTAATACTATTAAAGACTGATGCAGTTGAGATAGAATAATCAGTTTAAAAGGGATAAAGGCTGATTTAGTTTTTTTTTTTCTTTATGGATAATATGACTAAAATTTGTATTCACTGGATTGTTACATATCATCAGCCAAATTTAATTTCAGGTGCGACCAATTAGATGGTTGAAAATAGTATTAGAGAACCATATTGGCCAGAAGATAATCTACTTAACAGAGCAGACCAATAGGCTAATGGGGCTAACAATAGTCAAGCGTTTTAGCCGATAAGGACTTCAAAATAATGACATCGGCCAAAGTGGTTAATTATGGCGGTTTTCATAACCATCACATCCTAAGAATCCCGGGACCATTATAAAACGTGGCTACATTTTCAAAATATAAGCTAATGGGAGGCATGCAACACATGTTCCTGTATTTTTTGCCTATATATACAAGAACTAAAGCGGTAAGATAGGTTCTTCAACCACAAAAACTCCCTACGAGTATTTCCATTTAGTTTTCTTACTTTCGTTGCTTAGCAGTAGATTAGAAGTAGGAGTAGAGTAACTCAGTGTTCCTAGATTTCTTCTGTTTCGTCAAGATTGTATCCATATACCATCTTGATTACTTGTATCGGTGTTCTTAGAGTTGAATTGTAAGATCATTTTAAGGGTTACAGAGGCCTCGATGTAGGCATTTTGCCTTGGTCTTTCTGTATTTCCTGTGCTTTCCTTTTTGTGCTTTGTTTATTTGCTTTTATTGTTACTTTATGTTTACTGTATGCATTGCAAAAGTACCTCTTAGAGGTAAGAAAGCACACATTTGTTTTTCTTATTTGCCTAATTCTTACTTTGTATTTCCACACATTTGGATCACTCTTGATCCTGATACTTTTACCCACACGTTTGGGAAAAAATTATGAAAGGACGTGCAGTTGATTTGTTTTCAATTTTTGAGCGTAAACAATTTTGGCATAACCAATGGAACAATAAATATAAGTGTATGGTAGTAACCAGATGGTAAAGTAGAAAATTTAAGCAAAGATAAAAAAATAAAATCCTAGTTAGTAAAGAGTCACCAAACATATGAGTCCATAACCAAGTGAAACAAGATTGAATGTTAATGATTTGGTAATGATCTACCAATTTGTGAGGGAAGAGAATTCTAAGATAAAGGCAATTTTGTCTAGTATAAACCAATATTTAATTCCCATGGCTAATTTTTTCATGAATTCCAGTAGAATGGGCGTCAATTCCTTACAAGCGTGGGGGCACTAGGGCATCCTAGCAAGCGAAGTGGGCTTATGAATAGCAAACACCCACAAAATGGCTTCAGTCAAGAGGCACATTCTAGAGAGCATATTGGCCCATTAGTAAGTTTTAATAACCCAATAAACTTAACGGGTAGAATATTGTAAGGAATCTAGGGGCAATCTCAAGCCATGTCGGCTTTATGCCTAAAGTCTCAATACTGTACGGTGTGTCAAACTTAGGAATAAATGAGTTTTTCATTGGGGGCATCTCCCTACAACTCAAAATTCCCAAAAGAAACAAAAATGCTAGGGTTTCTTCAAAACCAGTCATTTAATTTCTAGCCAATACTATGATGCCAGTTTAAAGAGATCTTGACCCATTGTTAAATCAACTAGCAAGTGGTGGGGTGCCTAAGAGACCAGCTATCCGACAAGGAGATGTCTGGCCGATTTAGAATCATCGGCCAATTAGTAATAATAGGCCCACTCATATGAACTAGCTTGATCCAGTAGTAGTTGACTAATATTAAAATTTGATGGTTAACCAAGATCATCTGGCTGAGATTACTCAAGAGAGATTTCGCTTAACTATGAGGGATTTGAGTAGACCAATGTACAACAGGCCATATCTTGAGTATATAGATAAACTAAATATCTTAGAGAGTTTAAAGTGCCAAATTTCTCTTTGTTCTTAGGAGAAATCTAGTGTGGAATGGTTAGGAACTCTAATGTATTTTTAAATTAAAACTTTTCAGTAATTCCCTAACAGCCACCGTATTTACTTAGTACACTAATCTGACACCGAATTCTATCTACTCTTGGACATAAATGGAAGAAATGTTCTATAATCATAACCAATTCTACCAAAGTGAACCTGAAGTTACTATGGTTGATCTGGCTAGGATGTCATAATTGACTAGGGAGTCATCGGATATGTATATTGCTACGTTTAAGAGAGTTAGGTATAAGTGTAACTTGTCTCTTTCTAAGCTAGAGTATGTTAAATTGGCCCTGAATGGTCTTAAATTTAAACTCTGAAAAAAATTTAAGAGAATGGAGTTCAAGGATTTGTATGAAATGGGGGCTAGAGTTGCTTGTTATGAGAGACTCCTACAAGAGGAATATGACAGGAAAAATTCATCAAGGGGACGTTTTACTATGATTTGAATTATAATGTGGCATCAACCACAGTTTATGAAAAATTGACTGATGAAATGATCTTGGCCAATATTGACATGGTCATAATTATTTCCAAAACACCATATATATGTAATGCTTTGATACCTAAAACTGAAAAAAAAAAATAATACTATTAAAAATTAGAAAGAAGAAGTGAAAAAAAAAATTCATTTGACATTTTAAAAGTTGATCAAATATTTGATTACCTATTGGCTGATAGAATAATTCAATTACCTAACGGACCTAAAATAGCATCGGCCAACTAAATTAAATGCCAAAATTATTGTAAGTGGCACAATTTTTGGAGCCACTCAACTAATAACAATGTCCATTTTTGTGATCATGTGCAAAAGCACATGGATAACGATCTCTTCAAGATGGCTGATAAAAAACCCATAAGAGTGGACAAGAAGCAATTCTAAGCTAATATGGAAATCCAAACATGCAATGATGGGTTAAATCAAGTATAGATCTATATTAGCAAGCTAAAAACATAAATAGAATAGAAAATAAAAGAGAGATACGAAAGCAAGCTCCATAAATGAAAAAGTTGCATCTTATATTGAAAAACTTCTTTGTAATCAAAGCTTCAATCTAAATTTAATGAAAACTATCTACGATTGCTCTCTAAACTAATCTATTTTAATAAAAATTAAATATGAAAAAATACAGAGAAAAGCCTGTGGCTGTCATTGCAAAATATGTATTCATAAGCATAAAATAAAACCCTAAACCTAGTCTTTTTCACACAGTAAGAACTACAATTGTCTAGATAGTAGATTCAATCTTTGTCTCTAATCAAAAGTTGTATCCTTTTGAGTCTTAGTAGATTCAATCTTTGTCTCTAATCAAAAGTTGTATCCTTTTGAGTCTTCTTTACAACTTAAAAAGAATCACATCAATCGGAGTTGTGAGTAAAATGTTATGGATAAAATACCAATAGGGTGTCGTGTTAAATTATCCGAAGAATTCCGAATTGTGTAACTTTGCAAGCTAGTTTTAAGATAGATAGGGACCTCTTTTGGACTTAGGCTCTTCATGAAAGTTGTAGCTACGAATGAATACTTGATTTTGGGCTTTTGAATCATCTCAATTCGGCCTTAGAAACTTAAGATATGCATTCAATCCTACCGTGATTAGGATTTGTTCAGCTTTTTAACCTTGATTTTTAAGCAATGCTTATGGCACAAATGAACTTAAATTTTGACTCACAATACATTTTCGAAAAGTTTGAGATGTCAACAATAACTTTATTGAAGAAACTTTTCATTTCTGGAACTCATTTTATATTAAAAATGCATCTATCTTGTTTCAATAAGTTGTTTTAATGTATTTTCTACTGAAACCTGCATAAACGAGCAAACTAACATAAATAAACAAAATTAAACCAAACTAAATGTATTAAAATATAAATTATCAATACTAGCATTGGAATTAAGGTTTCAAGCATAATCACATCCCGTAACTTACACATTGCTTGTCCCTAGCAATGAAACTAGAAAAATTACAAAAAACTAAAATCCTATATTCTCTTTTCGTTAGAAACATGAATAAACTTAGCTACGTGTAGCAAGCCTTTGAAACCCTTAAGTTATCCCTAGTGGACAAGTGATTTCTTGTGAGAGTTTGCCATAAATCTACCCATAAAATTCTTAAATTAGCTCGATGAATAGTATAAGCCTGTCAAACAATTCCTAGTTCAACTCAATAAAAAATAACAAAATCCAAAAATTGTGTAAAACCCCCCCAATGTATATTAAAGTTATCCAACTCACAACCATTTAATTTCAAATGTGCCAATTCATGTCATTCATTCAAAATAGCTATCAAGTATACTCAAAAGACTTTGGCATTGACTTCAAATCTCACACAATTATTCATTCTCAAATAAAATCACTTGAGAAAGGTTCTCATGGTTCATGCAAGAATGCAATATCAATCAAGTGCAATGAACTTAAATTAAGAAGTGACTTGCATAGCCTCATAAATGAAATGTATTAATGCATAAATAAGAAAACTACTATCAACCACATAAAATAAATCAATACTCTTATGGATGTCTTTCACCTAATGTGATACCCTCACATTTCGTATGAATGGGAACCATGGATTTACTTTCTTTTGGTGATGAGATTATGGATTGGTGTATTTAAAGGCTATGTGTTTCAATTTGCTTTAAGTGTTGGTAATTTAGAATAAGTTGCCATGCTTGTTCATGTGAGTAGTAAAGCATAATGAGAGGCCAAATGCTCTTAGTGGCCGGATAGATGATGATATAGGAGAGTAAGCTTGCTTAACTTAAAGTGTGAAAGAGAAATTGAGAGGTGAGGAGGTGAACCGGCCATGCAAAGGTTTGGGACCAAATTTTAACTAGTAAACTTAATTTTGACTTTGACTTGTTGACTTCCATGTAAGCACATATATATATATACATAAATGAGAGAGGGAGATGGTAGGAAGAGGAAGTGGCCGGCCATTTGGGTTTTGGTCTTGCAAATTGGCTTGTAATAAAGGTAATTCAAGAAGCATTAAACATGTGGGACCCATGAATTAATGTTGGGAGACTTTGTGACCATATATACATATATATGTATTTTTGGTCGATGAAAACATTGAATTGCAAGACCAATTGATGAATTGAGGAATAGACAAGTGTCCAAGAGAGAAAGAGAGATCAATTGGGTTAAGTAGCATCTGGCCAAGTGAGGAGAACCAAAGGCCATTGCTTCATTCAGCCATAGAGAGAATTGGGAGAAAAGAGAAAGAAAAAGGAAAGAAAGAAGAGAAGGAAGAATAAGAAGAAATGAGAAGAAGAACCAAGAAGAGAAGTGGAGGAAGAATCAAAAGGAAGGGGAATTTAAGAGAGGAACTTGAGTTCTTAAAATATTAGAAGCTTGGAGCCAAATTGGAAGGCACCTTTGAAGCTATTTTCATCTTGGAGTTTTTGAAGAGCTTAGGCTAGAATTTGAGGTAGGGAATTTCTAACTTCCATAATATAAATTTGAGGTTCTCTTCTTTCCTTTGAATTCTATTAGATGTGGTAAATAGCAAAGAAAACCATGAATCCTTGTAGGGAGCAAACCAAACTTTTGGAACCTACTTAGGGGTAGAGTTGATGACTTGGTTTGAATTTTATGGTAGTTAGTGATTGGAGGAGATGGAAGAAAGTTATGAAAACTCTAGGTTAGGGTGAACTTGGGAGATGGAAAAATGGATGTATGATGACAATTGGTACCTAAGAATGAACAATTGTAGAATATAGAAGTAAAAACCTGAAGTTGGCTAAAACCCGGAAGAAACCCATTTTTGGTGGGCGCCCGTCTGGGCATGGCTCGGACGCCCGAGCTATAGTGTACCAAAAACTCCCTCTCGGTGGTCGTCCGACTGTGCAGGAGGTCGTGCGCCCGAGGCTTGGGTGCCCGCCCGAGCATGGCTTGGGTGCCCGAGTGACTTTGCTGAACCTCAACTCTAGTTTGCACCATTTTTAGTGTATACCAACTTCACCTCTTGTCATGTGGAATTTCTTAAATGAACCCCTCTAGTTCATTTCATATATGTGTCATCTCCATATTATGGCATGTTGCATTTGACTTGCTTTAACGAAAGGAAATCGGTTTGAGATAATAATGCTTGGAGAACCTCTTGAATTATCTTGATTATATTTAAATGAATGATAATTGATTTGAGATGAGTGAGCTCATTGAATGAATTGTATTGCTGACACAAAATCACCAAGTGGATTGTGCTATATGTAAACTCAACACATAACTTACAAACCTAATAGAAAGAAAAGAAAAAAAAAAATGATTGGTTGTGTGCCAGGGGTTGTGGGGTACGAAAAATAAGAAGGGTTAGAGATACCCTCGGGTCGAAAGGCCCCAAACCTGCGCAGGGTTTGGTGGTTCATACCAGTAGGTTAGTAGCCTACGAAATGAGGGCAGTGTATTAGTTTATGCATACACATGGGCGTAGCGTCACCTTGGGTTGCCATCCTAAAGAACATTAGGGGTGCAGCGTCGCTCGGAACAAGCATGCCAGATCCGTACCTAAATCCCTGAGGATTGTGTGAAAGATTAATATGTGATGCATACACAAAATGAACAAGTTAATGGTTTAAATGTTGATAATGCACACACCTTGATATTCAAAATGGCTTGTGAAACTTGCTTATAAATTGTGCCATGAGATAGTTGCTATCATGTTGTGGATATTGGTTTATTGTTATTTTATCGTATCATGATCATTACATACATCATATTTATATTATGGTGAGTATATCGTGGGCACACGCCGTCCGTGCTCACATCCCTACAGATGTCTATGCAGGACCCACTCAGGATGATTAGGAGGGACCCAAAGTAAAGGCTAAGAAATAAGATGCTTATGTCTTTGCAAGAGCTGGACTAGTTTTGAATTCCATGAAATGTATTTTGAGAAAACATTGTAATGTACATATATTTCATTTGATTTTGGGGTTGTAATGGCCTTAAGGCCGAGACATGTGTAAATTTATGGACTTTCTAAATATTGGATCTCTTATGCATTTATATTCGGCCTTTGATAAACTAGTATGCTTCGTTTGTAAAACCGTTGCATGATTGCTTAGCAGCGTGTATATTTTGCACAGGTTACTCTATTAGGTACACATTCGACCAAATTTTTCTAAGTGTGAAGTTTATGTTCAAACCTTTGTTCGAACCATATCTTGTTCGAACCCAGGTTAGAACAACAGAAGGCGATGCAAGAAAAAAATAATAATAATTTCTATGGAAATCTTGTTCGAACCAACTTGCAATTTGATGAATTTTTGCAATTATACTATGATTTGGAAGGGTAATTTGGTACTTTTGATGTAAATTATAAATATATACGAGGGAGGTGGTTTTAGTGAAAACATGAGGTAAAGAGATACACACTTTGTAGAGAGGACTGGGGGGTTTATATCTAATTTCTCAATTAGGATTTAATTTCTTTTGTAATTTTTGTTTTTTTTTTTTTCCTTCTTAAATTTCTCATGTTTTAGAGAAGATTAAGGCAAAGGATCTTGGGACCCTTGAAGATTTTCTTGTAATTGATTCAATTGAGGTACAATTTGTAATTCAGTTCTAATTTTCACATGTTTAAATGTTGATTGGTTGATTTTCCTTTAATCCTTGGCTTGTATGCAATTTCTACCTTATCTTTTCATGCTACACATGTTTAGTACTTGTTGGAAATAGTATGCACGGTAAGTGTTTGATAGGATGTCTCTATGGGTGATTTACATATAAACCTTTACGTTCACATGCTTTTCTAGATTTTGTATGCATACCAAGTGTTTGTATACATAGTGCTTGCGTTGAGTTTGAGTACATGTTGGGCCTTTGTTAGAAAACTTACATTCCTAGATCAATTATGCATATTATGTATATTTGGTGCTATGTTTCCCTAAGTGATCTAACAAGTTGAAATTTATTTCTCTAAATCAACCCACGTTGTGATGTTTGCCTAGATGCGTGTAGGTAGACATGTTAGCCCTCTAAATTTATTCAATTGCATGATGATTGGATAGGTTAACTTTAATACCTAGCCCCCTTTAATTTCATAGATTTTCAATCTTTTTCATTAGAATTGATTTAAATTTAATTTTTACTCATTTACATTGGGTTTAATTGCCACCTCCTAGGTGTTTGACAAAATGTCTAGGTAAGGTTCATTTTCAAACTTCAAACCTATTTTCTTCGATTTTTCTTGTGTGACACCTACTAAATAAGAAAAGAAGAATTGTAAGCTAACAACGCCTCTCCCTGTGGGTACGATTGGTATTTCACCGTTATAAATTTAAATTGCTACATCGAACCACCTTATACTTAGGATGTAAATCCACATTGTGAACGACAAACAGTGTTAACAAACTATCTAAAAGACTCATTCATAAGTACCAAACCAATACCTAATAACTAATGAGGACATCAAAGTCATTTTTATTATTTTTATTTTATTTTATTTTAGGTAGCTTGTTGAGAGTAGGATTTTTGATTCTTGTAATCTTGATTTGATATTATCTTCATTTATTTTTTTAGGGTTTGTTAGCCTATTTAAAAGGCTAAGTTATTAGGGTTTTGGAGAGATTTTTGGATATCATTGAATATTGAGTTACAGTTGCATTTTCTTTTATGTCTTCTCTTCTACTTCTTCTTCTTTGCTTTTTCTTTCTTTTCTTTATTCGCTTTCAGTTTTTATTCTGCATCAACTCGGTATTAGAGTGAATCCCTAGTGAGAAAAAAAACTATTTTCAGCTGCAACCAAAAAAAAAAAAAAACCCCAAGCCTACTGCGTCTCATCTTCACAGAAGAACTTCATCGGTCGCAAATAAGCACCCCGCAAACCACTTCCAGTAACTATTCTTTCCTTTGCCGACCATTAATAAAAATTAGTCATTTTCCTTACTGATCACTAAGGAAAACCAGCCTCGACTGTAGTCGCAACCGCAGCCACACATGTATGTACCTCAAACATCCTAAAGACCTTCGCATACATTTTTGTGTAATTTCAACGGTACCCAACTCCGACGACCTGCACCACTGGCACCGTCGCTCTCCGGCAACATTGCCAGTGACTTTGGAATTTTTCGATAAAGCTCCAACGATCGGCTAACGACACTTCGGCGAAGGTCTACAACACTCTAGAATATTTTTTAGGACACTCTGGACAATTTTTGGGCCTAATTAGTGCTCTAGTGATGCTCCGACAACTTTTTTGACGACCAGTCAGTAACGCTCCGACGAGAATCTAGTGACTTTTAGGATGCACCAGGACACTTCAAAATTTTTTTCAAGACCCTCAGGATATTTTTTGAGCCACTTTACATCAAATCAGATGCACTTGTTCCTCACATCTCCTTTAGTATTATATTCTATACACTTTGATAGTATTATTTTTATTTGTATGGCGCCTTAACACCTTTTGCTTGCTACTCAGCTTATATTATTTTGAACCCAATTTTATTAGCCTCCAATCTACTTTACCTGCACCACATTCATAATTATTTGTTTGTTGCATTCATGGCATTCTAACATTATTTTGTTATTTTTCTTATTTGATTGATGGGCCATAAAAAAAAAAAAATAAAAGGTCCTTTGTCTTCAATTTTAATTGTGAGCTTGATTAATTTGTGGAATTTAATAACTAGTGTTTGCATATCTCTTTTAAAATTTTGAAAGATAAATCAATCTACTGGTTGTATTGCATTGAGTTTGAATTTTAACAATTTCCCCTTCTAAAAATAAAAATCACATTTTTTATGCTTGAATTTGTGCTTATTCACTTGCATTAAGTGAGTTGTTTAATGATCTTGATCATTATTATTTGAGTTAGTGTTGGGCGCAATTGCGCAGTGGTCGTTTTTTTACCATAGCTCACCTACTCGTAAGATGAGTGATCCCGAGGATAATGATCCAATAGTCCAAATTCTTGAGGGAATACAAACTCAAATAATGGCACTCCAGGCTGAAATGAATGCTAGTCATTAGGATACCCAGAACTTGCTTGATTAAGTAATAACCCTAGAACAATGTCACAATGTGCTAAATGGTGACTTTTCGGATGTACCTGACAATTTGAACCGTCATGGTAGAGGGACGATAGAGAACCTTATAGGCATAATTTTGGTCTTCGGAATCATGAGGGAGATCGTGGAAATTTTGACCCTCAAGACGATGCCTATCTTCTTCAAGAGGAACGTCTCTTTAAGAATATTAAGTTAGATGCCTCTACTTTTGATGGTCGTCTAGATCCTATCGTTTTTAGCTAGTGGATCGATATTTTAACTAGTATAAGTTCACAAAGGATAGAAAAGTAGAGTTTGCGAACATAAGATTGTCTGGTAATGCTCAGCTATTTTGGGAGAGTGTCAAAGATCTTTTGGTGAGGCGCCATGCGCCTCCCGTTCGAACTGGGATGAAATGAAATGCTACTTTCAAAAGAAATACTTGCTTAGATCATATAAGAATAATTTACTAGATTAGTGGAATAATCTTAAGCAAGGAAATAGGTCTGTAACTACGTATGTGACTTAGTTTGATGAATTTAGAATGTGGAGCAATATCGTAGAGGATGAATTCATGACATTGAGTAGGTTTAGACAAGGACTATGACCATTCTCGATCATGCTTATACCTTAGTTTAGGACTATGAGTTGGTTACCAAAGGTCCTAGTAGACCAAGTTTCAATAGTATTTCTTCTTACACCAAGTTTCCTCTTCAAACTCTAAGTTAGTGTTAGGTCCCCCTCCACCTGGTACCCAACCATTAACTGAGTATAAAGGAAAAAGTACAATGACTAATGCCCCAAGAAACTCATCCCCGTGTGCAATGTTTCAATTGTAGGGAATTTAGTAACTATCCAAAGAAAGCCTTAGTTATTGGAAAACATTCAGGGCATATTAATGACGACCGCTTAGAAAAATAAGTTTATGAACCGAATCTAGATGATTTTGGTGATCTACAGGATGACTGTGGTGATACTGTCTTGGCTTGCATTAGAAATTCCATTCTTCCCACACATGTAGATCCTTTATATGGCACCCTTGATACCTTATGATTAGGTGTAGTATGTCGTGCTCTAACACATCCTAAGGAGGCTGATGACTAGTGTCGTCATTCCATTTTCTATACCTTTATCAAAATTAATGGTGAGCCATGTAAAGTTATCACTGATAGTGGGAGTTGCATTTAGCTCTACATTTAATGTTGAGGATCTAGTTGCATATAAAGGCCAAGCTGTTATCCTAATTGATCCTCTTGCATCTTCTCTAGATAAGCCTCACCCTGAGCTTATACCTTCTCCAGCCAAACTCAACCATGACAGTGTTAAATCTAATCTTAAAAATAATTGTGAGCTTGATTCTAACCCTGAGCTATTTTCCTACCCACACCAACACCTGTTGCTTCTACACACAGATAAAATTGATGCTATTATGAGTGACTAGGTTTTTTTTACTAAGGAAGGAGTGGTTTAGGGCTATTTGGTTCGTTGGGTAGGCTGACTTGATTCAAATTGCACCTGGATTTCTGGTGGTACATTACGACGCATTGTCCTTGATTCTTTGGAGTTCTATCGTAGTCAACAAGACCTTCCTTCTCCGATAGCGAGCCATGCCAGGTTCAGATTACCTTCCATGCACGTTTACGAGTATTGGAGAAAGGTAGCACAACAACTTAACTTGTTAGGTGATTAACTGATAGCATCCTTGGTCTAGTTTTCACTCGATAGAACCGAGTTCTGCTTAGACCAGGAGAGTTGATGAGGATATCAGAGTCATTATTACTATTATTATTATTATTATTATTATTATTATAGGAAGTATATTGAGAGTAGGATTTTTGATTCTTGTAATCTTGATCTGATATTATCTTCATTTATTTTTTTAGGGTTTGTTATCCTATTTAAAAAGGTAAGTTATTAGGGTTTCGGGGAGACTTTTGGATATCATTGAATATTGAGTTACAGCTACATTTTTTTTTTTTTTTCTTTTCTACTTCTTCTTCTTTACTTTATTTTTCTTTTCTTTCTTTTCTTTTAATTTTTGTTTCGCA
>JAVXUM010145173.1:0-16044 GCA_035590655.1 Pouteria glomerata | reverse complement strand
TTAAGTGTGTTATAGTGGATGAAAAAGGGACACAAAGGGAATAAATGAGAAGGATGGACTTGCCTTCAAGCATATTCAGCCATGTTTAGGATTTTAGGTCCAAGTTGAGCAAATAAAGGAAGACAAATTCATGTTTGAAAGAAACTAAGTAGTCATTCGGCCACCTAAGCCTAATTGCTGAATTTCGCTTCATTTTGACCCACTTTTGAGTTTCAATTTTGACAAACCAAGACATACACAATACATACATAACTTGATTGACTTGTTGACAAATGACATGTAAAGACAAAAGAAGCATTCGGTTGGTGCGGAGCTTGGCTGAGTAGTGTATGAAATTGGAGTGTTTTTGGTCTTCAAGCATTAACTTAGTGGGACCATGTGGTGTAATATGGAGGTGTACATATATTCAGTCATGACATGCTTGGCCGAATGCCTTAGCTTGTGGTCTTCCAATTTTGTTGTTTTGCTAGAAGCCTTAGTCAAGTAACATTAAATGTGGTGGGATCTTCTCATCAAGTGGAAAACCATAGGTGACCTTCCATGGGACTAAATTGGTTAGAAAGCAATTAAATTGCTTAAAGATGCAACTAAGTTGGTTAGAAGAAGACCAAGGCTAGGAGAGGACCATTTAACTAGTTAGTTAGGGGGAGAAAACTTGTTGGTCGAATGAGTGCAAGATTATGGCCTTTAAGGTCATTCGGCCGTGTGGGGAAAACCATTAAATAGTATAGTATACAACTAAGTCTTGATGCCCTTGGATGGAGGATAAATGGAGGGCCAAGATTGAGACTTGAAATGTGAATTAAATGAAGATCAAAGCACTTGGCTGAGATGTCACGCCCCTAGCCTGGGGAACCCGGGGGGGTGAGTGAAAGAAATGCATAACATGATAATAGAGTTAACAACATCAGAGCAACGTTGCGGTCACGCAACAGACCCACAAAACCTCCCCTACTATATCAAGGATTAAAGGGCTTAAAACCTATACCTGTAACAACATAACCTTGTATATACTATGCAACTACCAATCCAACATCCACCAAATCAAACATCCCTGCCATCCTACTAGCAGCAATTAATAAATTTTGAAACTAGGAGTAAACTAAAATCATAAGTTCCATAATGGGGCCTTAAGGCCATTACATTTCAAAAAGGACAAGGTGATTATGCACATTCCAAAAAAAGAAATTTCTACATTTCCATTCATTATCCAACATCTATATACAAATTTTTTTACATAACTTTCCATTTGCATTTGTATATTTATCAAACTACCAAAATGACTACACTTGAACTACATTCTTGGTGAAATCAACTAGCTGAACTCAGGGCTCATCTGGTCTCCCCTGTGTGGGTCCTGCAAGGGCATCTGTGAAGGCGTGAGCACAGACCACTTGTGCTCACGTTACATTCACAAGAGTACATGCATAATTCAAAGCAATTTCAAAGGGAAATGACATGAAAGGCAAACCAAGTATATGATCAAAAGTAAGATGCATAATTTTAATATTTTGCTATTTATCAAGTTTCTTACTTTCGCACAAAGCAATCATTAATCTTTCACACAATCATCGGGATTTAGGTAGAATCTCCAAACCGTTCTTTAGGGTCTCAGCCCAGGGCGATGGAACACCAAAATATGTACTGATATATCACAAACCCTGTTTGTAAGTTACTAACCTACTGGTGGGGATACCAACCCTGTGCAGGTTCCGGGTCTCTCAACCCGAGGGCATCTCAGTCCCTTCCTATTTTTCGTACCCACAATCCCAGACACCTAATCAGTCAAACCATTTCATTTCTTCTCATTTAGTTCACATTATGTTCCATCATCCATCACCTTATTTAACCATCATCACAACCATGTGTCAATTTCACTTCAAGCCACAAACATTTAAACATTTTGCAAAAATGACCAAAGTATTTTCCCTGCACATTTAAACACAATTTCAAGGTTTAAATGAAGGTTCAATCTACCCATATTTACCAAAATTTTTAGAAGTTAATTTAAGATTAAGTTGAGAAAATTATTGGATCTTCAGCTCATCATAGTCACTTTCAACATTTCTAGATATGCCATATTTCATTTCTGTCAATTTTAGATTATCAACCAATCACCACATAAACCTAGATGCTTCATATCTTTCCATTCATCCTAGGTTACAAAACAATTCATTTCTAAGTCCTCACCACACCAAAACATAAGAAGTGTTTCAAGAAGCATAGGTTACAATTATAACATAGCAAGGAAGTGTAAAGTTCCCCTACCTCTCTCTCTTAGCCAAAACTAAAAGGATTCCAAAGGAAGTGGAAATTAACTCCTTTTTGGTTCCAAGATGAGTTTATGATTTCTTCTTCCCGTACCTCTCTCTCTTAGCCAAAACTAAAATGATTCCAAAGGAAGTGGAAATTAACTCCTTTTTGGTTCCAAGATGAGTTTATGATTTCTTCTTCCAAGCTTGCTCTCCTCTTTTTTTTTTTTTTTTTTAAAGATCCTTAACCTCCTTCAAGAAAACCAAGGTTTCCTTTTTAGCTCATCTTCACAACATGCAAAGAATTAATTTTCTTCCAAGTAAAATTAGAGCAAGGACAACCCACCACAAGTCCAAGAAACCTTTCTTCTCTTCTTCTTCTTCTTTTATTCTCCTTTTTCTTTTTCTTCTTCTTTGGCCGTAGCTCCTTTCTCTCATTTGCTCAATTCTCAAGTTTCAAAGTTCTCATCTCTTTGATTGTTTAAGTTGTGCTCTTTCTTTGCCTAGCCAAGATTACCCATGGTTTTTAATCCTCCAAGTGAGTAAGTCACGTGAAAGGCTTGCCTTTCTTCCATTTGGTTGGCCATTCAATTCCATCTCAAGTCAATTCCTTGAATCCTAGTTACACAAACCAAACTAATTCTCCATGAGCCAATCACCATCCTCCACATGGCAAGTCTTCAACTAGCAAGATAGATATGTATATGCATATCACTATAAGTTGGCTGGCCAAGCTTGCTTCCCTCACGATTCCCTTGGATATATATAGATGTAAGTTCATAAAGTTTCCCACATTCAATGGTCATGGTCCCACCTTATTTAATGCAAATACTAACTCCACAAAAGGCCAAAAGATAAGGAAAACCATAGTTTAGGTCTTCCAAGCTTCCTTAACCGAAGTTCTTCTATTCTCCCAAGGGTCAAGACATAGTCAAAATTAATGGAGGTTGACTTGGTCAATTGTAAACTCCACAATTCAAATGATCGGACAAAAGAAAAACACACTGGAGCAGCTCGGGCGCCTGCCAAGAAGCATTTGGGCATGGTGGCATCAGGTGACCACGGGCGCACGCGGGGTTTCTGTCGGGCGCACACCAAGCACGGGCACACGCCTAAGTTTTGGCTCGGGCGCCCGCCGAGGGTGGTTCCAATCTGGGACTTCCAAACTCCATCCCAATACTTGAACCCTTAAACTTTTGGTCTCCAAAAATCTCCAAACACCCATTACTCATCAAGACTCATCCCGGTTCCATTTACATGCCATTATCATTCCTCTCGAAATTACGGGGTATCACAAAATCAATCTAACTCTTATCCATCACAGTAACTATTTCGATGGAATCCCAAAATGAAGAGAAATAATTAGCCTAAAGGATCATGTAATACACAAGTGCCTTGTCATAAACTTCACCTTCTCACTACAGGGTGGGTGGTCCTATTCCATTCAAGAATGCATGATCTAACTTGCATTCAACAACTCAACGCCCTTGTCGCTTGATTAGATAGAATTTTGGTAGTATGTCTGGTGGTTCTCCAAGTATACGACACATACACGACATCTGTCGTACTTTGTGTATGCACCCAGAGAGCAATAGGACCTCAATCAAAACTTCATATAACATTGGACATTGCATGAGTTGTTAAGGATAAGATGGATAGTTGTATTTCCAAGCTGTCTGAACTAGATAATTTAAGAATCTCGTACGTCAATCCCTGCATATTCATCACAAAAATGACGAGCTTGCTCAAAGACCTAATCTGTCACCTAAGGATGACCAATTAGGTGGTGTACAACATTCTTGAATGGGTCTAAGTTTCACTAATGCATGCAAATAAATAAAATAAAGGAATTCTAAGTTTCTATTTGTTTTCTAATTTAGAGTAAAGTAAAAGAGTTTAAAGTTTCTGTTCACTTCCTAACCTAAAATAAATTAGGATTTGAATTAAATTTAGATTAAAATTTGGATTAGATCCAATTAAGACATTGAATTGGGCCTAAATAATTAGATTAGGGGTTTTTATATTACTTACTATTTTAACTAATTAAATATTATTAAGATAATATTATAATCTAATATTACTAATTAACTAATTATAATATTATTATTTACCTGATTTTCTTATTTATTAATACTAAAATTTGGATTAGGTTCAAGTAAGATATTGGATTGGGCCCAAGTAATTAGATTAGAGGTTTATGTGCTACCTAGTAATTTAACTAATTAAACATTATTAATCTAATATTATTAGTTAAGATTGCTAATTAACTAATAATAACATTATTAGTCACCTAATTTTCATATATTATTAATATTAAAATTTAGATTGGGTCCAAGTAAGATATTAAATTGGCCTTAAGTAATTAGATTAGGAGTTTCTATGTTACTTATTAATTTAACTAATAAAATATTAAGATAATATTACAATTTAATATTACTAATTAACTAATTGTAATATTATTATTTACCTAATTTTCTTATATTATTAATATTAAAATTTGGATTAGCCCTAAGTAATTAGATTAGGGGTTTCCATATTTCCTTATAATTTAACTAATTAAATATTATTAATGTAATATTATCAGTTAAGATTACTAATTAACTAATAATATTATTAGTTACCTAATTTTCATATATTATTAAATTAGGGGTTTTTATGTTACTTAGTAATTTAACTAATTAAATATTTATTAATCTGTTATGTCCCGGATCAGGGGACCGGAGGTGTGAGTGAATAAGATCTATATCATATACACTTTCCTGAATTAGAGTTGCACAACATTCACCTGGTAAGCCCACAATATATATATATCCGAACAATAAATGAGATCTAGATAACTGCCAGATCGTTATTTCTACAACCTCTCATGGCCAAACTATAATACAGTTCTTAAGGTTTTTACGAAACAACATAGGATAGCTATTTTATTACGAAAGATCAGTTTAATACAACATTTGTACAACCCGCAAAATATAAATACATCTCATGAAACAAACAAAAATAGAATCCCAAGATAATGCACGCAGACTCTTCTACTCTTCCTGATGCCCTCCTACCTATCTTATCCATCTCCTGCAACAGAATCTGTAGGGACGTGAGCACGGACGGCGTGTGCTCACGTAACTTACAATAGTATATATGTAAAATAAGGCTATGATTCATGATATCCACTTATTTACCTTTTTACAACATAAACAAATTTAAAGTATGCTTAAGTATTTGCTATGTTAACCGTTAGACTTTATACCACTAAGATTCATTTCTTTTACGTTAAAATTTATTATAAAACCACACCTTATGATCATAGATTTTACACGCATTAGTATTCGGCTATGACAAATAAACCTTAGTATCAATCACACAAAATCGACAACATTTCAACATTACACATCACCATAGATATCTTTTCACATAATTTTCCTCAAACAAATTAACCAATTGAAAAATTAGATCACACAAACAATTCACTAAACGTCGAGGATGGGTACATAACGTAATCCTCATGGTTTAGGACCTCATCTATGGTCATGAACAACTGGAAACATCTAGCTCAAATCCTCATGTTGTAGGCTACTAACCTACTAGCATGAACACCATACTCTGCGTAGATTCCGAGACTTTCAACTCGAGAGAATTCTCACATCCCTTCCTATTTCCGTACCCCACCACGTCCCCGACACAACAAACAACACAATCATTCATCAATCACTTCGTCAATCATTCTAAGTGCACATAACTCTTTCAAGTTTTCATAATACTCCACTATTACCATCCTTAACACATTTCAGTACTCATAACAATATAATATAAAGTTTTCCATTTAGCATAGGCTCATTAGTATCCATTTAATTCTCATAATTTCATCACGTATCAATAACACAATTATGCACATGTAAGCTAATTCAAAGTAAATTATACCACAAGATTCAAGATTATGCCCTTTAATTTAATTTACTAATTCAAAGTAAATTATACCATAATATTTAAGGTTATGCCCTTGTGATTTAATTTAGGTAAACTACCATATTCAAATCATAAAAGGAGTGAATTATGAATTTATGAGACAAAAGGGTTCAATTAGTGTTCTAACTAGTTTTTAATCTTCCTTTCTTCTATCCTAACACTATACTAGTTTTCAATTTCTCTAACATATGCATATATGGTTCTAATTTCCTCTACTTTCCAACCTTTTATGTTTCTGTATTTCAATCAAATATCCAATTTCATTTCTTCCTATCATCTTTGCCATATTTATATATATAGATATATACTATTAGAAGTTAGAGAAATCCCTACCTCAATTCAAGCAAGTTGATGAAATGAAGAATTTGGAACCTTTGAATCCTCACTCCCAACACTTTAATTTTTTCTTCTTTCAATTTCCCTTCCCTTTGATTCCCAACTACAAAGAAAACAAGTTACTTAATTAAAACCCTAGAAAGATTTTTCTCCTAAAATTCTCATCATTTGATTTCTCAAGTACTTAAGAATGGTAAAACTTACCAAAACCAAATTCTTCCTAGTTTCTTTTGATATCTTCCTCCTCTTTTCCTCTTGTCCCTTTCTTTTCTTCTTCCTTGGCCGAATGCTAGGCTTCTCTTCTTCTAATTCAAGTTTTTTTTCTTTCTTTTTCTTTTTCTTTTATTATTTTTTTACTCTTATGGCCAAATGGTCTAGCTTCTCCAACCGACTCTCCCTGGAGTCTCTCGGCCAAACTCTCCAATTTCCTTCTTATTTGGTCACATGGCCCTTTTCCATGGCCTCCACATGGCTTTCATTTAATTCATCCATACACCTAAGCATATACACCTAAGTTTCTTAATTTAATACATGAGTCCCACTTATTTATCAATCTTTGACTCCATTTTCACTAAATGACAAACTCAAAGAAACAACAAAGGAGGTTACATGTATAAGTCTCATTCGGCTCACACCTTCCCACCTGAATTAACTCTTCTCCGACCGATCAAGAGGCTTCCTCCATAAGTGTATGGTTTAGTCAAAATTAAAACACCTCCATTTGGTCAAAATTGGACACGATACTTCCACATGGTCTTCTAATTAATTATACATTCACACCTAAGCCTATTTTAATTAAATCCAGGGGACCTACTTAATTTAATACCTTTGACACTTAATACACAACAAAACAAATTAAGAACAAGACAAAGAATATACCATTTGGCCAAGCATATCTTCCAACTGACTTACTCCTTATTCCTCCCCTATGGCCTGTCAAAATGGTCTTCCACCTCACCATTTCACTTATATATCTATATATATATATAGGATAGTCAAAATTAAGTTACTTGACTAAGTCAAAATTGAGTAACTTTCTTCCATATGGCATAAACTGAACTTTCTCTCTTTCTACATGGCCGGCCATATCTATTTATGCTTGTCTTCTTCCACACTAAATTCCTAATTACCTTCTTACCCTTAAAATAATTAACTCCCTTTACACTTAAACTAAATTCCTAACACTTTAAAGCAAAATAACCTTTTTTTTACACTTAGAAACTAATCTTCCAACCACTTAACCCACTTTAGATAGTTAGGGATTTAAAATTACTAAACCTTAAACTATTATTAGCTTAATTTATTTAAGACTATAAACATGTTCCTATTTCCATTTTCTTTAAATAAAATTTAATTCTAATACTTACTTCACAATCTAGAACACATAGTCACCTCCAAGACTTATTAAATTCATAACTTGTATACATTCAAAAATTTAGGATGTTACAAGGTCTTTATTTGGGTTGTAACTTGGCCAAAGGTAATGATTAACAATGGAAAAAATGGAAATCAAAGTACAAGTCTTAGGATAAGAAAGTTTAAGTGCACACGAGTCCCAATTTACCCAACTGTTATCGATCCCCATTAACAATCCCAACAAGAAGTTTATTCCCAACAAATACTATCCTTAGGACAATTACAAATATTGCAAACAATGTATAAGTCCCACAATTGCATAAACAAAATGAATGACAATTTTTTTTTCTTTTTTCTTTTTTTTTTGGAATAATGAACTATATAACACAGGAATTCTTGTCCCAAACATTCTTTCTCATGTAGCTCTCAAAGCCTTATATTCCCAACCCAAATTCATAACTTAGACATTGAAGCACTTTCACAACGCAAGACATGTGAGGTTGAGGCTTAAATTGTGTGAATGGGTGAAAAGGATAATAACTGAGGTGAGAATCAAGAAAAATCAAAAACTTAATAACAAGGCTTCAAGTTAGTTCCGAAGGCAATTTTTTTGAATCAAGAAAGGACAAAGAGGCCCAAAAATAACAAAGAGGGCCTAGCATCATGTTCAAAGCTTGCAACAACTCATTATATGCCAAGTGAAACTCATGCAAGTGTGTGTGATGCAATTGGTGAATTGAAAACCAAAGTGAAGAACAAAAGAGCTATGATTATGTGCAACCCCTTAGGAAAATAATAATAAGCTTAAAAGCTCACGATTAAGGGGTATAAGTCTCCACCTAGTCTAAGAATACTCAATTAACCAATGTTAAACAAAATCTACTCCTAAGCACATAAACTTCCTCCATAATGGTAAAAAATGCACAAGGTTATGATACACTCAACTTGAACTAAGTTTCCTATCAAAGCTTGAATAAAACTCACTTGTCACTTTCTCACTTAGGGGCACAATCGACCAAGCCAACATTTAAGTATAAATGTGCCACTCATGCATTTAGGCTAAAAAATGCTCAAATTTTAAAAAATTAGACGATTTTTTTCTGCACAAATGATAAAAAAAATTGGACAATTTTGGCACAAATGATCATCATGTGATCTACCCCCCAACCCAAACTAAACATTATCCTCAATGTGAGAACCATGAAGAAAATGTGGGTCTATAGTGTGTATTTGTGAGTATGATGATGAGCATGAAGAAATAGCCATAACGAGCACAAATAAGAATATAGCACAAAGTAAACCAAGCATGCGTCCATTATTCAAGCCCCATAAGCAATAAAACATCCCCCAACCTAGCTTCTACAACACTCCCAACAATAATCATCAAATGGATGTCAAAGTGCTAACCACAAAATATAAAAACAAGAAGGTAAAAATGGTGGGTATTACCTTAAGAGTTTCCTTATTTGAAGAAAATAAATAGTTATACAAAAGAAAAGGTTAGACAGAAAATGAAAGAAAAATAAAGAGAAAATAAGGCAAGAGAAAGAGTTAGTATAAAAGAAAAACTAAAAATAAATGAAAAGAAAATAAGAGAAGAGAAGAAAATTAAACTAAAAAGAAATAAGAAAATAAGAAAAAGAAAAATCTAATCTACTATGTACAAAGAAAACAAAAAAGAGTAGTTATCCAACACCCATTCTATCCCACGCGTCCATAAATGGTTTAAGAAATAAAAGGTTCTCTTTAGGCTTACAAGACACTGAAAATGGATGCTCCTCAGATGTGAAACACACCGAGGGATGAAAGGCTAAGTGAGATTCATAAAACCTCGGATAAGGCCATGATGCATGCATAGATATGGACATGGTGGGTTCAATGATTTTTTCAATGCCCAAGAAATCTATGGATGTAGAAATGGTGGACTTTAATGATCTTTCAACACCTAAAAAGTCTTCTGATATGGAAATAATGGGGTTCAATGCTCCCTCAACACCCATAGAGTCTATGTAAACTTCTTCCGTGTCCACTACTTTCCCCTAGTGATGGTCAGTTTCTTGGTAGTCACTCACAATCCCCATAGTAGGACTATTAGATGGGGCTAAGTTAAGAGGTAAGAGGTGCACACCACTCTCAACCTCGGGTGTATCGTGAAGTAAACTAGGGTCAACCGATTCAACGATATGTATCTCGGACCGTGTGTCATTCAAATGATCAGTTAGAGTTAAAGGACTCTCAATAGGGTCCAAGGTAATCGGGGTGGGATGAGTGCTAAGCTCAGTAGTAGAAAAGGATTACATGTCTCCCAGACTCTCGGTAGATGGTACAAAAGTCTCTTGCATAGGAGACTCAACATAAAATGAGAAAGAAGCTCATCCCAGACATTATCCCCAACCTGATTAGGGTAATTATCCCACTTGGTGCTTATGGTCTCAAATTGTGCATTACAAGGTTCACTAGGCCAATAATCCTAGGGTTTCTCAGATTGGCCCTCGGTGAGTGGAAAAATATTGGGACATGTAAACTCCACACATGTGCTGTTCCCAAAGGATAGATCATAAGGATCAAATGAAGTCGGAGCATGTAGGAAAGAGTTAATGTGGTTTTCCAGTGTATGAGGTTCAAAATGAGGTTCAAGTCTTTCTCGGGGCTTAGTGGGCTCATAAAAAGATTTTAAGAATGACCAGCCCTCACCCGAGGTGAGATCAAGAAAGTCCTAACCTAAGGATCAAATGCCTAGTACAACTCACATGATAGAGATAAATATAATATGACTAAAATGTCCCCTAGTTCTAATCTGTGATTTGGGAAAGCTTGCAAACGTATTTTAAATCTCTCCTAACATTTATAAAATGGTTCACCCTTCGTTTGATAAAAATTTCTAATTTGTTGGCTATCAGTGAAGGTTTGATGAATAGGGAGGTATTTTTCAACAAAAACTTGACGATATTGTTCCCAAGTGGTCCATTCACCATGACAGTATTAGTAACCGGCCAAACCTTGCAATGATAAAGGGAAAAACACGAACCTAAGTCTCTCACTCATTCTAACATCATATGAACCACACATTGCCTCAAACCTATCGATATGAAGACATGGGTCTTCCTTCTCATTACTGCAAAATTGGGGTAATTTGTAATAGGCCTCTAGTGTATATTCATATCCAAATCGGTTGCCTAGAGACTTTATGTAGGCTTGGGCATCGATGGGACCATGAATATAATCCTCAAAATACATATCCATGATAAGAAAATAAAAAATGTAAGCAAAATGAGAAAAGAGAAAAACTATAGTAAAATGCAGCCTAAGTTAACTAACATGTAAGCTAGGCTATATGATATGAAAATGAATATATATATACATTTTTAATAAATATTGAACCTAAAATAACCTAAAAACATAAGATTGGCTCCCCGGCAACGGTGCCAAAAACTTGACCGCTCCAAGAATGTGTGTCTAAATTAACCCCTAAGTGTAAGGGTATGCGGTGTAGTTTTACCTGGTGAGTCCAGGATCGTATCCACAGGCAGCCTATGGTTTTAGTTTCTAGGTTATCAAGGTATATTTTATTCGCTACTTAACGTTCAAAATAATAGAATTTTCAGTTTGAAGGTTTCAACTTTTCTAACTATGATCAGTGCAAATATTTATTAATAATAAAAATTATGAATAAGCAAATAACAAAACATAAATTTAATAATAATAAAAAAATAAAAAATAAAACCAGCAAGCAAATAGACTAAATGCAACTTAATTAGCAAAAGAACAATCAAAATATGAAACTTGATTCAATACACTAATTCCGAGTAAATTGGGTACTAACTATGTGATATGCTTTTGTTTACAACCTAGAATTCACGTAAAGAAAAAGTAGGTCGGAAAATGTTTTCGTCGAAGTTCTTTAACTCCCTAACACAATTTTATACTTACCCCAATTGGACTATGAAATCGGAAAATATTCGTTGAAGAAAATTGGGGTTTAGATCAAATTATTTTATTTCAAATATAATAAAGAAGTTTTATAGAACCAAAGTTTCTTACCAGTGATTACAAAGAATGTAGTCAAGAAACTTTGTTTTCGAATGTGATCGAAAATAAAAAATACGGATCTAATAATATAGTAAATGTATATATTCATGCGAACCTACGTCTACGCATATCACGTAGTTTGTAACCAATCACCCTTCATTGGTGATTGAATCAAGAACAAGAAATTTAGCCTAACATTCTTGAAACAACATCCAAACACATAAAAGATTTAGAAACAAGAACTGAAATACTTTGAAGTTGAAAGAAATTTGAATCTATGAACAAGAGCGTATAAAGCTACTCTTCCAAGAAAAAAAAAACTTACTTGAATACCCTAAACTAATAAAAGAAAACTCCAAAAGAAGTCTAGAAAAAACTCTTAAAATGGCTGATAAAAAGTCCCATCCGACGGCTGCAAGTGGCCTTCTTATATCCCAAAAACATAAGCCCTAAAACCTAAAATATTGGTTTCCGCGCCGCTGGTGTCTGGCCGGTGTGACTCAAGTGTCCGGACACCAGTGAGTTCTTCAGCTGGGCCTTTGTTCTATTGCAAAAGCTTTCTATCTTGAACTTTCAACACTATTTTGACCTTGAAGATGAGAGATTTAGTTTTTGGCTAAAACACAAATGTTGTAGCTATTCAAGTTTTCTTTCCAATCCGAAAAGAATCATGTCAATCGGAATTCTGAGCAAAAAGTTATGACTAAAGTATTAAAAGAGTGTCGTCCAAAATTCTGCTCCAACATATCTTCGACCGATTTGAGCTTAGGGCCTTTTGCTTCTCCTTGGTAGCCATGATAGATGATCTTATACTTTGTAAAGGCTCTTAAGAGGTTCAGAAGGTCTTGGAAGGTCTTGATGATGTTAGCATTTTTTTTCATGAATCTACTTTTCTCCACGTATACCAGGTATTTGGTGAAATGCTCTAAAGAAATACTAAACGTATTCTTGTATTCCTTACTCTGCCTTTCCTTGGCTCCTCATTGCATACACTTTTGGTATCATTCAGGCCTAAAACACCATATTATATTAACTAAAACATCAAGACACCAAGAATGCATGAAAATGAGATAATTAAGCTAGCACATCATTAATAATAAGCATAAATATGTAATTAGCATGATCAATATATATTGAATTACACAATAATGCATGCTAATCACTCAGCAATTGCGAGAGCAACTCCAAGTGCCGGATTCCACGCCGGATGATGTGTGTGGTAGAAATCCCACTTCTGTTCCTCTAACCCATTGAACCATTTGTGTAAAGTGTCGGTAGCTTCCGCGATTCCAAACCCTTGTGGAGGAGAGACGAAGGATTTATATTGGGGCACGTAGTCAAATAGAATGAGAGCCGACCTTGCGAAAGGAAAAGTGTCAGGCCCTCCTAAGAATTTAAGCACCTCCTCAATGTGGCTTTGGTCGGCAAGAGTACCTTTAGCCCAAACCTTCTTTTCTCGTTCATCTGCCTAGCAAAAATAAAAGTCAGAAAATCAAATACTAATAATTCAAAGTGGAATGGTATGTAAAAAATGTTAAAGCTAAGTAACCTGGTCCAAATGATCGAGCTATAATATAAGGAAAGGGGTCTTCCTTAGGACCGTGCATCCAATGCCTTGAGACAACGCAGAAGTCATCCTCAATTCTTTTAATGTTGTCAGGGAGCA
This sequence comes from Pouteria glomerata, assembly GCA_035590655.1. Taxonomy (NCBI): domain Eukaryota; kingdom Viridiplantae; phylum Streptophyta; class Magnoliopsida; order Ericales; family Sapotaceae; genus Pouteria; species Pouteria glomerata. Next base: position 2,442 of record JAVXUM010145173.1, on the reverse strand, counting down.
TATGGACCAAGGCCTTCTCAGGTCAGGACCTCAAATACCATATATTTTCGCCCTTGCTGACTCTCTAAATACTATAATAGAATAGGAGGTCCCATTTTGGAGATGTGAAACCCATACCTACAATTGGTTTCATTCACCCCATTCACTATCCTATAGAAATTATAGGACACATTTTTAAGGGAGAGTTTTAGTCTAAAAAACATTTGGTGAAGAAAAGAAGAAATGGGGAATCTAAGGCCACCCTCAGTTATAGCCACTAAGGGGAAGACCCCAACTTTATGCTCTAAATCCCTAGCTAGTTTGAAATCTACATTTACAGGGATGTCATATCTCTAATTGAAAGAGTCAACACCTTCCCTCTTAATTTCTTCAGCCAGTCTACCCATTTCACGAAACAGAACATGAAAACAAAGAATAAGGAAACAAATCAAAAAGAAGGAACATTCACCCTAAGAAAAGTCAAAACGTGGATCAAAGACAAAAGCAATAAGAATGAGAGTGATTACACACAAGGAGCAAAGAAATTCAAGAAAATCAGAAAAGTCTGGCAAAGGCAGATAGTAACGATATATATACGCGTATATGAACATTAAGAGAAGAAAGATGAGGGAAACGGTCAGGTTTTTATTTATTGTTTCAGTTTGAAATGAAGTTAATGTGACTGCTGGAGCCGCCTTTTAGGGTTTCGAATAGAAAACGCCTTTCTCTAACACATGAGAAGTAAAAAAGGCGTCCACGCATCTCCAGTCAAAAAGTAATGTATCAAAAATCAAATGATTTTTTGAATTGAACAGACTGGATTTTACTACTCTACTCCGGAAATTCCTTACCCGACCAGAGTGGGGGCATAATGTTGGTGCAAAATACACTGTGACACATGGCAGCCACCCAAATGTGACTCGTGGTAGCCATTCAAGTGTGACACGTGGAAGCCATCTGAGCAAGACTTGCCGAGCAACAATTTCGTCACCGGAATGCTCTCCCAACCACTGAGGCTAGGCCTTAGAAATGAATATGGTCTGCAGTCATAAATTCAGTTCATTTAGAACGCTTTAGTTCATTTATAACTAGAGATCTTTGTTCCATTACCTTCTCCTTACACACGTGGCATAGTGATGTGACATTTGGACATCCTATTTGTCTGAGTAAGACCCCAAAAGTCTAATATTTGCCTTATCATAATTTAATGCTACATGATTGGCATTAAATATAAAGTAAGTTAATACTCGAGCCAAGCAACCAAATTAGGAAAGTGATGATTACCTCTAAATAAAGTAGTATTATTTTATTCACATTTTCCTTACTATAAACACAACACTTAACCACAAATTTAGGTATGCTCACTATTACTCACTAATTCTATTGCTTACTCCTTTCAACTTTCTAAAGTAAACACTAATTTAAGTATCAGAGAGATTGTGGTCGGGAGTCCTTCCTGACCTATCCTTCTGACTTACTTTGCCTTGCAGGTTGGAATTGACATGTTTTCAATGAACGTAGTGAGCTCGTTTGGCCGTAATTTTTGCTGCCGAACAAATATCCTGCCTAGAAGAATTGAATATACTTCCACAAGCATATGTTGTTCAGCAGTATCTGAATTTCGTGCTGAAAATTTGTTGTTTTGTCATTTGCTTTACTTATAAACGATGTTGATTTGACCTTTTTGAGGTATTTTGTACTTTATCCTTCATTTTAGATCATGTTTAATTTAATCATCCATATTTGATAACTCGAATTTTTGTGCCACATACATTATGTTCCCTGTGAAGAAAGTTTACTCAGGCGCTTCCCATTCCAATGGAAGTAGTCAGCAATGTGACTGCATCATAGGCATGCTTTCACCATCGTGGTGATTTGATTCATGGGTGCCTTTCTTTGTTTAGTTTTTCACTCTTTTTGGGTTTCCTTTTCTAGTTCATTTATATATTTTCTTTTCGTTTTCTTTTTAACCCATTTCTGAACCTTTTTTCTTTCACAAAAAAAACCTTTTGTAAATTAAATCCGTGTTACAATATGATTGCTTAGAGTTTATGACTTGTGTTTATGGAATATCACTTTTTTTTGACAGATGAAATGACACTTTCATCTTAAGAGGGGATCTGGTCATGGTCATAGTGCTGGTTCTGTTAATGTGAAAGCAAGAAATGGTTAATTGCTATGCATTTAAATTTCTTTGGGGAAAAATATCAATAAGTCAACTTTGTGTAATTTTCATTTATTGCTTAAACAAAGATTATTTTATTATAATTTCTCCATTATCTTGTGCATATAGATTCACTTTTATACCTCCCTCTGTTATTGAATTTTGCACTTGTGTAATGTAAAGAGCGTATTTAAAATATTTGATAATGATTTAAGGCATGATAGTGCCATGGTGTATGCTATTTGCAGATGACATTGTTTTAGTAGATGAGACGAGAGAAGGAGTGAATGCTAAGCTAG
>JAVXUM010145153.1:0-16055 GCA_035590655.1 Pouteria glomerata | reverse complement strand
ACCATGCACAAATCGAGTCTTTCCATCTCCATGCCAACACTTAGAACATTTTGGAAAACCAAATCTTAAACCACAACCAAGTCCAATCTGTTTCAAGGAAACCAAACAAAATATACATATACCCAAGCATAAATATCCACACAACCAAGGTTTAAAACCATCATCTTTTCCCCAACCATTCTAAACCCGTTTTTCCCAATAAGAACATTCATTTCCTTAAACTTCCCTTTACACCGAAGGTGAGGGTATTACAGCATATGTTATACATATTGATGGGATCTATGATTTGAGAAAATGAGAAAATTAGATTTTTAAAATACCGGATGATCCCTAATCGATTTATATGACTAGAGCTTGGTCATGTGAAATTGGGACATTAATCTTAGGATGTATGGATTTTGAGATTTCTCCAGACTGTAGCCGGATACCTATTTGGGATAAGCACATGCCTGCTTGGAATAGACAGATACCCGACTAGAAGTGTAATACGGTTCTCTAACGGAAGGACAAGGGGATGTAACACGGTTCTCCTGAGTCATACCTTACTTGCGTAAAGCAGATATCTAACTAGAGTTGTAACACAGTTCTCTAGCAGAAGGGTCAGGGGGTGCAACACGGTTCCCCTGAGCCTCACACCTATGGAGGTGTAACACGGTTTCCCACATGTGATGTTCATATGAGATATATATGCTTTTGCCGTAAGCATTAAAAATGATGTAGTTGGTGACCTCACATGCTTAGCTAAGTGTCATCCATTCCAAAATAAGGTTGGGGGTATATGGAGGATATACGATACATTGGTCATTATATTCCATCATATGCATTGCATGAAATTACATGAGACTACATGGATTATTGTTACATATTGAGATATTGATATGGATATTGAGAATGATGTTAATGTATGATTCATTGTTAATGATTGGGATGAAAAAACTAGATAACAATTTATACATTACGGTGACCTGATTCCCAAGATGAGATACGAAGGCAGCTTAGGCGTGAGTAGCCTAAGTCCGGTCTATACTGTGTGTGGATGATAATAATTGTGTTTATTCTCTTAAATAAAAATTTAGTTATTGATGTTATAATTGTGTGACCAAGAGTGAGTGGCCAATATGGATATTTATTCCGGTTATGTAAATTTTGAACAATGTCACTAGGGTGTGGCTACATTAATGTTTATGATGTTCTTATGTTAATTTGATATGAGAATGAAGGACAATTGTTAGTTGCTCTAATTACTGTTATTGCGATATAACTTGACCTTGGCACAAATTTTATTTAATTTTATTAGTTTTCATATTCCCATACTGTCCGTCTCGGACAATGATGTTAAGAACATGACAAAAGTATTCTAAGTTTCTGAAATTAAGAATTCGATGACTTTCTTTGGCCTCAAAGCCAAGACCTTAGCCAATAGTTTATACGAACTTACTACTAGGTTAATTGGTCTAAAGGCTTTAATATCCACGGCACCCACTTTCTTTGGGATTAGCACCATAAATGTTGCATTAATACTCTTCTCAAACTTGCCTTTAGAGTAAAACTCCTAAGAACACCCTCGTAATGTTTTGCTTTCAACGTGTGCCAGCAATGGAAAAAGAAAGACAGTCATCCCATCCAGTCCTAGCACTTTATCCCCCCCTTTCAAAGTTTTTAATGCTTCCATACCTGTTCGTAAAACCCCTCTCTAGTCTCTCGCTCATTTCCTTGGTAATAGTAGGTAACTCCAAACCGTCAATTCTTGGTCTCCAGCCCACTCAATCCTCAAACAGGTTGCCATAAAACTCTGTAATGCCCTTCTTCCAGAATTCTCCCCCCTGCACCCCCCTCCCTTATAAATGTGATTACCATGCTTATGGACACCTGTCGTTCTGGAAAAACTTTTGTTTCTATATCCTTCCTTACTTGAGCCATAACATCCTCAACTTTTGCTGCTGCCAACTCACCACCTCATACCAAACTCCTCTCTCAACTTCCCCCTTTTCGCCAACTCCTCAAATAAAGTTGTCCCTTTCTCTCTCTTGCCGAGATCAAATATTCCTTTCAGAATTCCTGTCTTATTAGCCTCCAATTGACCAAATTGGTATTTATTCCAGTTCTCGATTTCTGCCTTAAATATCTTTCAATTTTCTATCAAACACAAAGCTGGGAATGCCTACTTCTAAAAAACAACTCCACAAGTTATGAACCAAATCATCGACCCTTCAAAACAGCTTCTATCTAGATTATTCAAACTAGCTCACCGGTTGCGGTTGTGATTGTGTATTTGCTGAACCCAATGAAATTGGATGGGTTCCAAGTCTATTGTGAACTTGACCTAATCCAACCCAACATATGCATATCCTTTTAAGTTCCCACATGCACAGCCCTAGCTTCTCGCAATAATTCTTCTTGTAATAATTCTTTCAGTAGCCGTTGTAACTTCTATCTGCACAAAAGAGTCCCTAAATGGTTCACAATGGTCTAGTTGTTTAATTAGAAGCTCCAGCATCAAGACCCGTAAAAATTAACACTTCTAAGTTAAATGTGCAGCATACCACATCCGCTTTCCATACACAAATACATACAAACTCAGCCATACCATTCATCATTTCATCGTAGTTACTACTAGATGAAGATTACAATAGTTCCAGTTCCATGACATTTCTTCTAATAACATCGAAAGCAAAAACCCAGATTTACCAGCTCTCTAACTATTCTCAGCAACTGCCTGGTCAATTTCATCCACATGGTCCCGAAGTATATTCCACTGCACAAAGGTAAATGAAAATTAATTACTTCAGTAAGATCACACTAGTATGGATTCCTCCCCATCCCAAATAAATAATAAATGACAAATAAAAAACAAAAGGAAATCAGAAACATACCTGATCCATGTTTAATGAAATCCCTGAAACAATATGAAGACTCTCTCGTCAATTTGGTGTTAAATAATTTACAAATGCAATGTGTGGACTTGCAAGTCCAAACAAAAATATCTTTCTGAAGGGCAGTTAAAAGTACAGGTTGATCAAGGTAAAGAACTTCCATCTTCCCATCCCAAAACCAAAGCAATTTAAGCTAAACCCACATGCAAATTATACGAGAATGGATACCTTGAAGGATAGACTAATGTTCTTTCATGAGAAGGAAGGCATACAGTTCAATTTGGTTCATTTTAGTACAAATCTATACTGAACTGCAAGTCATCGATTTGAAAGGTTTTGATGTCATAAGCAACAGTTCAATTAAGGAACCAAACTAAGTTTTTTCCCACTAGGTGGAGTCAGCTACATGGATTTGACGACACCGATCAAACCTGTTTAAGATCATATCTTCCGTTAGATCTATGTAAGCAAGGTTTCATTTGACACTTTCATGGAAAAAAATTAACAAGAAAAATCAAACTGAACTAAAGGTTTGGTTTGGTTCAATTTGACAGTTTCATCAGTATTTTTGTGCACTCCAATTACAAACATAGTGACATAATAGCAGTTTGAATCATGAGAAAATCCACGCCAGCATTGTTACTTCAGATCAGACACATACAATATATATAAGTTTCAAGTACACTTATTTTTGCCGTCAGTCCAAAAGTGGACCACCTTAATTTATGTTTGCATAGAAGTGAGCTAACCGTCTTTAAGGGAAAGTACTAAGTGAGAATATGTTCAATTAATATTTTAGATGACTGAGACACAATTTGCCTGAAAAATCAGACACAACTGAATACAGAAACGTGCCCTGGGTATCTATATTGTTAGCCCATTGATTTTTTCAAAGAGAATCTAATAGCTAGGATGTAAAACATTTATCAAATCATACTTTTTTCATCCAGCTATGATAGACCCAAAAATGAATAGAAACAGTCAAATTAGGTATGACATTCTAGCATGCATGGACAGTTCTACAAAGGTGGCGTATTCATTGTGTCCATACGTTGGATACCTACACTTATTGGATGCTCATCTAATCATGTCTGAATTTTTTTTTTTTTAAACCAAACACTGTTTAAATAGTTGGTGAAACACACACGTCCGTCATCTAGATATGCATAAAACACATTATATATTTTGAAGAAAAACAATTGTAATTAAATAATATGATTTTATATTTATTCTTTCTGCCACAGATTTTTTAATTTTATAAATTTTTAAGACCTCAAACTTTTAAGTTGTGTGAAAATATTTTTATTTTTTTTCCAAATAGAGTAAAAGATAAATGTATATTTACTATAAAAGTAAGCAAATAGTTTTTTTTTTTCATGCATATATAAATATATATACTTATTTGTTAACATGTTCTAACCAAGTCACGTCCAATATTTTTAAAAATTAACATAAAAGATTTACATATGGTGTTCATTGATTTGGAAAAACCTATGATAGGGTTCCTAGAGAGATTTTATGGAGAGTATTGGAAAATAAAGGAGTGTGTGTAGCATATATTGAGGCTACAAAGGACATGTATGATAGAGCGGGAACATCTATACGAACGGCTGGCGGAGAGACTAAAGAGTTTCCTATCACGATTGGTCTACATCAAGGCTCAGCGTTAAGTCCGTACTTGTTTGCTCTAGTTATGAATGAGATTATTAGACATATTCAAGATGAGGTGCCGTGGTGTATATTATTCGCAGATGACATTGTCTTAATAAATAAGACGAGAGAATGAGTGAATGCTAAGCAAGAATTGTGACGGAAAACGTTAAAGGCAAAAGGGTTGAGGTTAAGTCGATGTAAGACAGAATATATCAAATGCAAGTTTAGTCAAAATAAGACGACGAGTAGCACAGAAGTAAGTTTAGGCACTCAAAAGATTATAGGAAAAGAAAACTTTAGATACCTTAGAACTATGGTTCAATAGGATGGAGGGATTGATACTGATGTAAATCATACGATTCAGGTTGGGTGGACCAACTAGAGGAGTGCTTCAGGTGTCTTGTGTGATCGAAAAATTCCCCTCAAGGTTAAAAAAAAAATATTATAAAGTGGCAGTAAGACTAGCGTTGTTATATGGCTTAGAGTGTTTGGCAATAAAGCATAATCATGTTCAGAAGATGACAGTTGCAGAGATGAGAATGCTAAGATAGATGTGCGAAATCACTAGAAGAGATAGGATTAGGAACAAAAAGATTAGAAGCAAAGTAGGAATAGCACTGATTGAGGACAAAATAAGAGAAAATCAACTAAGATAGTTCGATCATGTTAAAAGACGTCCAACAAAGGCACCTGTTAAAAGGTGTAAAAGTGGAGATTGAAATGAGTAAGAGAGGGAGAGGGAGAGGGAGAGGGAGACCCAAGAGTAGTTGGAAAGTTACTATTAAACATAACCTGGCCTACATGGATTTAACGGAAGATATGGCCCTTAACAGATTTGATTGGCGTCGTCAAATCCATATAGCCGACCCCACCTAGTGAGAAAATGCTTAGTTTGGTTTGATTTGGTTTAACATATCAACGTGTCCATGCATATTGTGCCTGTATAATGTGTTGGTATCCATGCTCCTCAAATGGCCTTCATAGCTTAACAAGTAGGACAACTTTTGTTGAAAAAGTTGAGCAATTGGCAGTGTGCCAGTAGTCAATGCATCTAGTTACCTTCATTTAAAGTTAATAATTTTTGTTTCCAATATACACCACTACAAAGGTATACACAACAATCTTCATTATCCTAGAGGTTCAAACCCAAAATTTCTTCTTGTGGTTACTAGATAAAAATGCCAATCAACTCAAGCTTCCATTAATACTAATACTCGTGTTAAAATAAATACCTCTAGGTGAAGAGTTTTATTTTTGGCTACATAGCCCACCAACATTATTAAAAATAAAATCCTAATAATTTCAAGCAGTATAATAGTGACAAATTTTCCAATCATATGATACAAACATCCAAATTTGCTTGGTTGGAATTTTTGATGGCGAATTAAAATAAATTTATCAACATGGAAAACAATTGTGCATGGTTTGACATGAATGTGGATCCAACCAAATTGCCGTTAGGGTAAAAATCAAAATTGATCACTTTCAATTCTGTACTAATTTATTTTTCTTTCTTTTTGTGATTCTACAACCCTCCCATATTTGTCATATTTGGCAAACTTTAGGTATATTAACGTTTTCTAATTTAGCCACTAGAGTCTTAATTAATCTCTTATTTAAACACCATGTAGCCTATGGTGGAACACTCTTGATTAAATAATAAACTATTTGTTTGAGAATTTATTCTCTGGTTCTTTGGTGGATTCCAAAACCCCCTTGGACTAATGTTTCTTGTTCGTCTAGTAGGATAACTAGCATTCTTTGGTCTAGCTTGAACATTAAGCCCACTTTTGTTTTCCGTTTTGCGTCTATTGGTATCAGAGCTTTTTCGCAAGTTGATACGTCCACGTATGGTAATCAAGATATTGAGTATCTTGAAATTGTTGTTGTCCAAACACTAAGGGAGGACATACAACATATTATTCAATTGCAAGTGGGTGCACATTTTTTTTTCCTTTGATGACCTAGGACTCTACTGGTTTATTACAATTTTCAACAAATTACATAGTCGATGGATAAACTGAAGACCCGCGCAATATCCCACAAACCATACAAACCGGTTAAATCCAAGACTTATATCTTGTGTGGGAACTTCCAAGGCTCGCTAGGCCTTGGAGTCAAACTCCCAACCTCCCTTACGAAGGCAAGAGTTATGTCCAACTGTCGTAGAACAATTGGTTAAGTGGGACACTTTGTGAAGAGAAGAGTACCATGTGTTGGAAAAATATATGTAAATATATGTATTCCTAAAATAGGAGATAGCGTATTCATTAAAATTCCGTTGATTGAGGGATTTGATTAGGATAATTATTTATGTTTCCTTTTCTGTTTGACGTAGTTTGTATATATATAAGCAGTGTTGTAATTCATTTGAATATATGAAAAAGAAATTCTTCTTCTTCTACTTACAACATGGTATCAGAGCATTAAGCTCTCTGGGATTTTTTCTCTGCTTGGCCTTCTTTGTCTAGCATAGTACTGTCTGTTTGGCCTTCATTGCTGGACATTTTCTATCTTCTGGTTTAGCCTTAATTGTTGTCAGATTTGGAACTTTCGTAAGACCGTTCGTGTGGTCCATCACCGAGTAGAGAATTTGCAGAGAGCAGAAGAACTCCAATCTGCAGCATCTTCCCATCTCTCTCAGCTGCTTTTCAATTTGGAAGCATAGCTAATTGCAGTTTATAGTCAATCGCAAAGTTCGATTGTGTTCATCGCCGATCGATTGGGCCTTCATTGCCGATCGTTGATCTGTGTATAATCAACTTTGTCGATCGATTGGTTTTCGCTGTGGTCGATCAACTGGTTCTTTGTTGTTGCCGATTGTTGAATTGTGTGAGTTCAATGTCGCCAAAGCCCTAGCCACCACTGGGAGTTTGGACGTCCATTGACTGGTGCTCAACAGTCGGTCCTCCTCGCTCGTCGCCGTCAAAACATCGCCTAAAAGGTGCTCTTTCTTCGCAATCGATCATCCTCGCAATTGGTCTTCTATTTTTGGTTGGGCGAAACCCTAGTCGACAACTCTTGGTAGTCTTCTGCATTGTCGGTCACTATTTGATCAAAACAGAAGAAGGTTGTTCCTAAAGTCACGATTTTCCCCAGACTAGAATTCTTATTCCGTCGGTCATCGTGATTCGTGAGGGTTGCCCATATTACAATTGATCTCTAGATTGGTGGTCAAAGTTGTTTTAATCAGTCTGATACTTTATTAATATATCAAAGACACAAGACACTGTTACGCAGTCTGTTGTCCACACTGGGAATTACACCATATCCAAGCTGCATATCGGTTAAATGGAAAAAGCTACATAATATGATCCCAACTTATTTGAACCTTTTTGAAAGGCAAGGGCAAGATAAGTCATCTTATGGGATCAGGGCCAAAACCGGATGATCTGAATTTTGATGCATGGGATGAAGAAGATTCTATAATCATGGCATGGTTGTGGAATTCAATGTTACTGGAAATCAGTGATACTTGCATGTTCTTACCCACTACAAAAGATATTTGGGAATCAATTAGACAAATCTATTCTAAAGTTCGGGATGCTGCTCAAATCTATGATCTGAAAACCAAGACAACCTCCAACAAGTAAAGAAACAGATCAATTACAGAGTATGCTAATCACCTTAAAAGTCTATCGCAAGAGTTAGATCATTACCTATGTAGATCATTACCTATTGATAGAGATGAAATGTAATAAAGATGCAGCAACACTGAAGAATTTTATTGAGTAAGATCAGGTATATGAATTTTTGGCTGGCCTTAACCCAGAATTTGATCAGGTTAGGATTTTGATTTTAGGCAAAGAAAATGTGCCCTCTTTGAATGAAGTAATTTCCATTCTCGTATGGGAGGAAAGTAGACGGAAGGTAATGCTTGAACCTCAGATCACTGATAGCTCAACCTTATTGACCAATTGAACAAATAGCCGAGGGCAGCAATTAAACAATGAGAATGGAAAAGTTGAATTATCCAAAACAATGAGTGGTGACAATCGTGACAACTCTCAAGAAAGCTTGTGGTGTACTTATTGTAAGAAACCGGGGCATACCGAGGAGAAATGCTGGAAACTACATAGAAAGCCTTCTACGTCAAGCAAATATTGGGGTTACAAAGGAGGACGACAAACAAACAAGGGACAGGGGCAAACAAACCTAATAGCCACTCAAAAACAAAGATCAAGGAAAGAAGGAACTCAGTATAGGAGATATTAAGAAGCTACGAGATCTACTGGTAACCCTTGAAAGCTCTAAATCCTAAGGTACCTTTTCATTGGCACATGCAGGTAAATTTTCACTTTCACATGGTTTACATGTCTCAGATAGTGTATTTGTAAATTCTTGGATTATTAACTCAGGAGCAACAGACCATATGACACAATCTTCCCATAAATTTAGTACATATAACCCTTGTCCTAGCCATAGAAAAATAGCTACTACAGATGATTCACTAACCACTATAGCAGGTATTGAAGATGTCAAGATTAGTCCCAATTTTATTCTTAAGAATGTACTCAATGTTCCAAAACTATCCACTAATCTTGTATCTATTAATAAACTCTCTCATTACTTGGACTGCAAAATAACCTTTTTCCCCACTTATTATTTATTTCAGGACTAAGGTTCGAGGATGATGATTGGACGTGCTAAAGAAAATGATGGATTGTACTACCTTGAAGTACCTGAAACCCTAAGTGCTAGCAAATGCAAATCACCTCTATCATTTCTTTCCGAACATTCTCATGCTAATAAAGATCAAATATGGCTTCACCATCAAAGACTTGGACATCCTTCCTTTGAAGTCCTCAAACTTATGTTTCCTTCGTTATTTAAAGGGATAGATAGTGTGAATTTTCATTGTGATGTTTGTGAACTCGCAAAACACAGACGTGTAAGTTTTCCAATCAGTAATAAAAAAAAAAAAAAAACTATAAAAACAAATAGATTAAGAAGAATGGCACACCACACACCCAACTGGGTGCTTATGTATTCATTTATACTAATCTGAATGAGACTATACAAATTCTAGGGAAACTCCACAAGTTCCACAAGTCTACATACATCTTACACATTTATGTTATAGTTAATATATATATACATTAACACTTTCCCTCAAGTTGGAGCATATATATCATATGTTCCAACCTTGTTACAAATATATCTTACTCTAACTCTTCTTAGTGCTTTAGTAAATAAATCAACCAATTGATCTTCAATTTTTGACATGACTCGTCTTAATGACATTCTGCAAGATCTTTTCTCTTACGAAATGACAATCAACTTTAATATGCTTGGTTCGCTCATGGAATACAGGATTATAAGCTATATGGACAACAGCTTGATTATCACAAAATAATTCCATAGGCTATAATCCAGAAACTCTCAATTCAGTCAAAATATGAAATTATCCAAATCAACTCGCAAGACGTATGTGTCATACCTCGATACTCTTATTCTACACTAGGTCTGGCCACCACAGTTTATTTTTTACTTTTCCAAGAAACCAAATTTTCACCTACAAAGACACAATATCCTGTAGTGGATCGTCTATCTGACGAAGAACCAGCCCAATCAGCATCGGTATAACCTTGGACAAGAGTGTGGCCATTATCCTTGTACAACAATCCACGTCCTGATGCATCTTTTAGATACCTCAAAATGCGAATAATTGCATCCCAATGACTAGAACGAGATGCATCAAGAAATTGACTGACGACACTTATAACGAATGAGATATCTAGCCGAGTCACGATTAGGTAATTAAGTTTCCAGACTAACCTGCGACATCTTCCTAGATCTTTTAATAATTCTCCTTTATCTGCCAAAAGTTTTGTACTTGGAGCCATTGAAGTATCAGTTGGTTTGGCCCCCAGCATGCCAGTCTCTAACAATAAATCAAGTATATACTTTCTTTGGGAAAGAGCAATCCCTTCTTATGATCTTGCAATTTCAATCGCCAGAAAATACTTCAAGGAGCCCAAGTCCTTAGTACTAAACTTAGCTTGGAGAAATAATTTTAGATCATAAATACCTCTTGCATCATCACCAGGGATTACAATGTCATCAACATAGACTAGCAACCATATTTTTCCATGAGAGGAATGACGATAAAATACAGAATGATCAACAGCACATTGTGTCAACCCAAAATCTATCACCACAATACTAAACCGTCCAAACCAAGATCGAGGAGATTGCTTTAGACCATACAGTGCTTTCTTCAGTTTGCAAACTAAGCCAGACTAACCCTGAGCAACAAACCCAGGAGGTTGCTCCATGTATACCTCTTCAGTAAGATCATCATACAAAAAGGCATTTTTAACATCCAACTGGTGAAGTGGCCAGTGAAACATAGCAGCAAGAGAAATGAGAAGCTGAACAGAGGTGATCTTAGCCACAGGGGAGAAAGTCTCAGAATAGTCTAGGTCATAGATCTGGGTGTAGCCTTTAGCAACAAGTCGTGCTCTCAAGCGATCAACAGAACCATCAGGATGGACTTTAACATTACACACCCATCAACAACCAACAGTTGACTTTCCAGGAGGAAGAGTAACCAAATCCCAAGTATCATTGGCCTGAAGAGCAGACATTTCTTCTTCCATAGCAATACACCATCCAGGATGAGATAATGCTTCAAACAGAGAGTTAGGTATAGAAACAGTGAACAAAGAAGTGACAAAGGCATGATAAGAAGGGGACAATGAAGCAAAGGAAACAAAATTAGATATAGGTTGACAAGTGCAGGTTCATATACCTTTTCGAATTGCAATAGGAAGATCAAGGTCAATGATGGCAGGCTCAGGAACAGGATCCAAAGACATCAGAGGAGAAGGTGAAGCAGCTGAAGCATCAGGAATGGACTCTGGAGCTGCCTGTCGTCTGGTGTAAACCTACAAATCAGGACGAGAAAGACAAAAAAGAGAAATTATAGGCAAGGGAAGACTCTCATTCAAATTAAATAAGGATGACGCATCAAAAAAGAAATGAGTATTCTCAAAGAATGATACATCAGCGCACACAAAGTATCGATGGAGAGACGGACTATAGTATTGATACCCTTTCTGTAATCTAGAATACCCCAAGAATACATACTTTAGAGCACGAGGGTCAAGTTTGTCTGTGCTATTATCGAGTTGATGGACAAATGCGACACACCCAAAGACACGTGGAGGAAGTGAAAATGGTAATGTTTGTGGAGACAGCACATAATAAGGAGAATGACCCTTGAGAATCGAGGATGGCATCTTGTTGATTAAATAACAAGCAGTGAGAATAGCATCTCCTCAAAAACCCTTTGGAACTTTCATATGAAACATCAAACACCTGGCTGTTTCGACAAGATGCAAGTTCTTTCTCTTAGCAACTCCATTTTGTTGTGGAGTGCGAGGACAAAAGGACTGGTGAAGCATGTCAAAAGAAGTCATAAAATCAGTAAATGGTTTAGAGAAATATTATTTGGCATTATCACTGCGAAGTATTTTGATAGTCACATTGAATTGGGTCTTAATTTCAACACAAAAAGATTGAGAGATGGACAATAATTCAGAACGATCTTTCATTAAATAAACCCATGCAACTCAGGAGAAATCATCGATAAAAGTAACAAAATACTGAAATCCCAACTTTGAAATAACACAACTTGGCCCCCAAACATCCGAATGGACCAAATGAAAAGGACTTAGAGACCTATTATTGACTCTAGGACTAAAGGAAGCACAGTGGTGCTTTCCTAACTGACAAGACTCACATTCCAAAGACTGTAGTTGACTCAAACTGGGAATCATAATTTTCAACTTATCAGGAGACGAATGACCAAGACGATTATGAATCTCAAGTGGAGAGGCTAATGCAGAATAAGCTGATGAAGATGAAGACGAGCCAACCAAATAATAGAGTCCCTAAGTTTCATGCCCTTCTCCAATCTTCTCCCGTGCCTTCAAATCCTAAATAATCACAGAATTAGGAAAAAAGGTCATTGAACAATTTAGTTGCTTGGTGAGTTTACTTACAGAGAGAAGATTGAAAGACAAAGATGGAACATATAAGGCTGAAGATAAAGACAAGTTAGGAGATGGACAAATTTTACCAAAACCCTTTACTGGATTAGATGAACCGTTGGCTGTGGTAATATTGGAAATAGGAGAATGCTGAATATCAGGAAATAGTGAAGAAATTCTAAACATGTGATCTGAAACACCAGAATCAATAATCTAGGATGTGTTCGAAGAGGTGGACATACAGGTAATAGTCTTACCTCTATGGGCTAAAGTAGCTATTGGAAGTGATGCCTGTTGAGCTATCTGATACTAAAAAAATCTGGCATACTCTTCTCCTGAAAGTGTCACAGTCGAGGATTCTCCTATGCAAAGTTTTTCTAAAGAAGTAGGAGCATCAGATGAGACTACATATGACATATGGGCAGGCTTCCCATGAAGATCCCAGCAATTCTCCCTAACATGCCCAACACGTCCACAATTTGAACATTTGGGTTTAGCCCCACGTCCCCCACGACCACGTTCACCAGACTGAGATGAGGGCTTAGGTCCTTGATTGTCAATGGAAGTCCGACTAATAAGAACAGATCAGACAGAATCTGGAGTGGTGATTGAGTCCTTAGAAACAACCCTCATAACTCTGGAATATCTTTCTATAAATAAGAGAAGGGTAGCTCCACTGAGGATCTGAGCTCGGACCGGCTCGAACTCAAAATCTAGACCGATAAGGAAACAAAATACAACCATTTGTTCTCTTTGCTTCTGCATCTCATTGATATCTGTGAACAATGGTTGCAAGGAATTAAGTTTCTCATGAACACGCTTCAGAGATGCAAAATATTCTGTAACTGCTCAGTCAGTCACGGTGCGAGAGAGCTGCTCTCGGCTGGAAGATCAAAGACGATGGCGTTCTTGGGTTTGATCTAAAAGCTGTTGTGACCACTAAGAGTTCTTGATTAAGGTGTGCTCCTTCTGTTACTGTTCGGATTACTGTTTGGATTAACCATCTACGCAGATCTCTGTTCGACTGGTCAAGAAATTCAAAATCAGGTTACGCGGGTTTTTCTCGATTGAGATCCTTCCGTTTAATTGTCGATTGTAAAGGGATTACGGGTGAATTATTATTTGATTCTGAGCTCCCTTGTTTGCTGGTTTATCATCTAGGGCAGTCAGATGTTGTGTTTATCACTGCCGTGGTTGCACTGCTACAGTGTTATCTGCACCTACTGATGCCCTAGAACGAAATGGGCAAAACAAAGAAAAATCTGCAAATTGGAAGGGGTGAGTCCCGAAATGCTGGAAGTAGGGAGAATGTGCAATGTAAAGAATACCTCTGATGATGTGGGAGCAAAAAAGAAATGAAACCTCTGAACCTTCAGCGAGGAAGGAAAACGAAGAAACCTTGAAGAGTGGCAAATGGGGAGACGATTCAACAGAAGGCGAGTCTGAAACTCATTCTGCCACCCTAGGTGATGAAGATTCTGTAAACCTCTCAGAGTCTGAAGATGAAGACAATTTCACAGTCAGTATGGTTCCTAGATCCTAAATCTGCTGAGCCAAACAAAAAGCAGATTGAAGATAAGAAGAAGCCAACCTTTGCGAGTCTGTTTACTGGAAAGAGAGTGGCTAGTAATGGAAGTAAACTTCAATTTTTTGAAGATGAAGAAGGGCCCATTCAGTTTTCACAAGCTGACTTAGAGGAGAACTATCAATGGAATTTCTGCTTGGCTGGTTACTTTTCAGGTAAGTTTCCTGGCAAGAAAGCTCTTCAATTGATTGTTTCTTCATGGAAAGTTCAAGTGGAAACCCACTATCATGAAAGTGGCTGGATCATATTTAAGTTTGACAAGGAAGAAGATCAAATTCAAGTCCTCCATGGAGGACCGTATATGATTTCCGGCAGACCCCTCTTACTCAAGATTATGCCTAGATTTTTTAGATATGAAAACGAGGATTTGTGTAAATTCCCAGTTTGGGTGCAATTTCAGAACTTGCCATTAGAACTTTGGTCCAACAGAGCATTAAGTAGAATCTGTTCCAGGATTGGAAAGCCTGTGTTTGCTGATAAACTAACATCTTCAAAAACAAGAATTTCATATGCCCGAGCTCTGGTAGAGGTGGGTGTATCTAAGGAGCTAAAAAGGAAAATTGATTTTGTTCTCCCCAATGGTGAAATTATGGTGCAAGACGCTACTTATGAAAAGTTGCCTCAGTTTTGTAACCAGTGCAAGAAAGTGGGTCATGTGATGACTGCGTGCAAGTCTCAGTTGAATGCAAAAAACACAAAGAAACCAAAGACTAATGTAGAGGAAGGAGGCGGAGATACCCAGCCAACCCAACAAGACGAAGGCCTAATTGCAAGGAACAAGCCAAAGCATAAAACAGTGAATCAGGTTTGGACTGAAGTTTCCAATCAGTTTCAGACCTTAGCACAAGAAGAGGATTCTGAAATGTTAGAAGCTAATGACAACATTCAGGAATCTGTGCAAATTGGACACAAGGATGATCAGACCAAAAGAACAATTCAAGGTTCCAGAGCAGGAAAAGAGGTTGAAAAAGTTGATGAACTACAAAAACAGATGGAAATGCCAGGAACTAAGTCAGAGAAGAGAAAGAAAAGCAAAAATCATTTGCCTACTTTCACAGGGCAAACTAGCAGGGATGAACAGACTATTGAACAAGAAAATGCTGATAGGAACAAAGAGGTCAAGGCTGCAACAGGTAGCATGCCTCAAATACAAAACAAGGCAGATTTGGAGAATCAAAGAAAGAACCAAATTAAGGAAACTGAGAATCTGATGGCTAAACCAGCTACGCAAAAGATGAAGAGCAAACACAAAAAGATGGGTGAACATTCTACTGTTGCAGAATCATGTGCTGATTTGGGGGTAGACAATTCCCCAAATAAGCTTTAATGATTATTTCCAATTGGAATATTAGGGGTTTCAACAATTGCCTTAAACATATGGCAATGTTGGAGCACCTAAAAAGAAATAAGGTGGCTGTTATGGGAATTCTGGATACTTAGCTGAAGAATCCTAAAGTTGAAGATTTTGTTTAAACAGAAATTCAAAGGCTGGCAAACCGTTGACAACTTTCACCAACACCAAGCGGGCAGAATTTTGATTTTGTGCGACTCTGCTGCTGTGGTTCTGAATGTAATGGAATCCACTGCTTGTTTAATTACTTCCATCAATTTTTGCATTAGCTTTGCCTATGCTTATAATACTATTGTCAAGAGAAGGCCACTATGGGAAAGTCTTAGCAGATTCAATTCATCGTTGAGGATACCGTGGATTATACTTGGTGACTTCAACAATGTGTTGAACACAAATGAAAGGATTAATGGCAGGCCAGTTACTTCTTATGAGATCAAAGATTTCCAGCAGTGTTGCAACACCTTGGGATTAACTGACATCAGATTTTCTGGAGCCTTTCTTACATGGACCAACCAGTTAATATGGAGTAAGATAGATAGGGCCATGTTCAATGAGCATTGGAATATAATGGGCCATAATGTTGTTGCAAAGTTTGG
>JAVXUM010145134.1:0-16067 GCA_035590655.1 Pouteria glomerata | reverse complement strand
CCGTCTTGGGTTTTCCACGTAAAATCTCGTGTGCAATTTGTCTTTATTTTCTTTGTTGCTTAATTGCGTGATTTTCTTTGTTGCTTAATTGCGTGATTTTCTAGCACAAATTTAATTAACGAAAGTATGAATTGTATCCTAATATATATGATAGAGTACGAATATGAAACTTCAATTTATCTATTTATTAACTACATGTCTAAATATTTTCTTTAACTATTTATAATATAATATATATGCAAGTTCAAAATAATAAGAATAAAACTTTAATATAATACAAATATCACTAGTTTATGATAGAAATCTAATGCCAACATAAATAAAAAATATCCTAATAGTTGTGATAATGTATGTATACTTTTTTTGTATTTATATGGCCATCGCGGACTGTCAATTGAACTGGGTTTACCTGAAACCCGATTGTTCAGCCCGTTTATTTTTGAGTCGAACTTAATTAAATATGAGCCGGACTGAGTTTGAGCCGTACGAATAAACCCGATCAATTTGTGAGCTGAGTATGAGCTTAACAAAGTTCAGCTCGAATATATAAAATGTCTCTAATATTTTTACATTTAATAGCCTTGTAATTATATTCTTTAATATATTTAATATCACTTAATTATGTCATTTATACCTACAACTGCAATTCTTTGAGAAGTGGAAATATTAAAGAAGATGAAATGATAAATCTTTGGATGGATTTTAAAGCAGTTCACTTTCCTGTATCAACTTATATATTAAAATCATTAAGCGACTTTATTTCATTAGTATTAAAAAGTGTCTAAATATTTTTGAACAAATTATGGAAACACTTCTCTAGTTTTTTCTTGTAATGATGATTTATTTTGATATGTAATGTTGTGGTTATTATAACTTCATCTTTTTATTTGAAATGTTGTTTAATATTTTTTGTTATATATTAAAAAAATCTTTTATATGAGTTAGCCCGAAACAAACCCGAAATTCATAAAAATATATGAGCTGAGTTTGAGCTAAGCAAATGAAAAAATTTATGAGATGAGTTTGACCTTATAGTCGTAAAGTCCAACGATATTTGAGTATGAGCTAAAGTAAGCTTGGCTCACAGGCTCGATTAACAGGCCTAGGCATCGGTAAGCTATAAATAAAAATAAATGGGTGTGAGTAATGATCAGGCAGACGAATTTTATCAATTGTCATCCCTAGGTGCGGTGCATTCAACTAAAATTTGAAAAACACATATCTAATGCCATAGAATATATGCTTTAAAATAGATAATAATTTTTTTATAAGAATAAGTTACACAAAAAATTTTTAAGATTCTTTATTAATATTATGTTACATGTCACTTTATATAATTTTTAATAACTTTATCTTAAATTAAACACAAACATCAATTATCATTTTAAAATAATTTTTTATATTTTAAATTTTGAAAAATTTTACTTCTATTTTTTTTTTTTTTTAGCTCCAAAAGACAAAATATATAGAAGTAAGGAATGTAAAGGGGATTGCGTTGACCCTAAGTTGACCTAAAATTTGATTCGCGCTGCTGCGGTGTCCGTATTACCTCGGCCCTAACCCGATAGCGACTTGGCTGCCCAATTATTCCCTGGTCATCTCTCCACCTTTAATTCACAAATTCAAAAGTTTGGTATTGGTGCAAATGCAATTTATCTCGAGTACATGAAATAACACATACGTTGACATTAAATTAATCCTACATTCTTAGATATAACAATTTGTAATTAAATAATATATTAATTATGGGGACTTGTGCATGACCAATTCTTCTACCAATAATAATATTTATTTGTGGATTTGCTCCCCAATGATCACTAGTTCAAGTCTCTTCAAGGTCACTAAGGGTTTACTCGGTCGTTAACTTCAGGACCTCCAAGGATTAGTCGAGGTGCGCGCAAGCTGACTCGGACACCCTGAGTTATTTAAAAAAAATAATATTTATTTGTGTCAAAAATTATAAAACAAATATCATTTTAAAAATGAATAAAATATAGCCACTTTTGTATTTTTTCTTTTTGGTAAAGTTATTATACCCTCATTTTATTTCATAAAAATATTTAAAAAATACATAAGGTCCCCTCATTTTATTTTATAGAAATATTTAAAAAAATACATAAGGTTAATAGGTTAATGATAGGATTAAAGTTAGGTGTAGGGCCGAAATTTCTTTTAAACTCTTGATAGGGTGCACCCGACTAGATGCTACACTCGACCAACCTGATCGAATGCTATAACCGACTGAAGGCCATATCCGAACGGACTCAACTAGCACTACTGACACGAACAAAAATTGGTTCCTGACCAGATGTCTCCTAATCCGACTGACCGATTGTGGGTCGAGGGTTTGGTTCGACCTCCCTATATAAGACAAAAAATGTATACGTCATGATCACGTGTATGGCCACCTTCTGACACATTCCGTTATACTCGCTTGCAGGGATATTGCTTGCCCACTAACAGTTTTGATAACTAATTGAGTGATATCAGTATTGGGATCTGTGAATACAAGTGGCAAAATCTGATTGAACAAATTAGTATGATCCAGTACTATTCACATCTACAGTCTCCATGAATGATCAACAGATATATATATAATATTTTGATCTCTGGCGCCCAAGTACAGACATTACATTTACCTTTGCCGTTACTCTACAAAAATATTTTCTCAAACTTTTTTGCTAACTTAAGCATCGGAGGTTCTTTGGCAGGCACCACACCGGTGTCAAGACAACAATTCCAGACGACCCGGACCAGATTTGGATCATCCAGTGCTCATCCGGATTCACTATGTTATCAGCTGGCGCCGTCTGTAGGAAACGACTTTTTCTCACTGGTTTTATGGTCCAAACAAGATCCGGAACTAACACTCAACCTCAATCCCAACCTACTGTAGAGATGGAAAATCAGAATGACGAGAGGATCACTGCCATGGAGAGGTAGATGCAGGAAATGATGGCTGTCATGCAGACATTGATGACCCAGAACCAGACGATGTTGCAACAAATGAATGCTGCGCCTCCTGCCGCGGTGGCACCACCTCCTGTGGTTCCCCTGGGGAATGGAACTAACAATGGAGGCGTTGTGGAGCAACCGATGGATGGAAATGGGGCTCCGGGAAAAGTTAGAGAGGCTTATGTTCCCGTTGGTGCTGGAGTGGGGGTTGCTGAAGCTCCTTCGGCGCTAGGGGTTGGATTTGTGGGGGAGAATGTTCTCCCAGAAAAGTCAAGAATGAGGGAAAGGACCGTTGGAGCTGTCGTCCCCCTTGTTCAACATGGGGATATGTCAGGGGCAGAAGCCACCAGTGTAAGGGATGCTCAAGCCAATCCATGGCAGGAGCAATTCAGAGCTATGCAAGCCCAGATGGAGGGGGTTTTGGCGGCAGTGAAGACCCAAAATGCGATGGAGAATTTACTAGGCAACACTGACTCTCCATTCACCCCAATAGTGACAGCTTGTTCTCTCCCGGTAAAGTTTAGGAAGCCGACGCTAGATTCATTCGATGGCTCGCAAGATCCATTGGACCACCTTAAGACTTATAAGACGCTGATGCTCATCCATGCTTATCCGGATGAGATCATGTGTCGCGTCTTTCCAGCTACACTGAAGAGAGCGGCCCACACTTGGTTTTTGAAGATCAAGCCGGGCACAGTCGCCACTTTTGCTGAGTTTAGCAAGCTCTTTGTAAGTCACTTCATTGGTCGTCAAAAGCAAAGACAACCCGCCACTCATCTCCTCACTATCAAATAGAAAAGGGATAAACCACTGAGGGACTACGTGGGAAGATTCAATAAAGAGATCTTAGAAGTTAACGAAGCTGATGAGAAGGTAGTCTTTACTGCCTTCATGAGTGGGTTGCGGTCGCCCAGATTCCTAGCGTCTCTGGTGAAGAAGCCGCCTTTTGACCTGGCTGAGCTCAGGTTCCGAGCTTAGAAATATATTAACGTGGAGAATCCAATGAAGGCAAGGAAGGATGCCGAGGGAACCTCAAGTTCCAAACTCGAGAAGAAAAGGCAAAGTGACTCGAGCAATGTCAGAGACAATAGAGATTCCAATAACCAGAGGTTTGATAGCCGACCTGACAAGGGGCCATAAAAGTTTGATAATCGAAGGTTCGATGATAGGAGGTTTGGCGACTGGAGATTTGATAGTTCAGGGGCCAATACACCATTGAATACAAGTCTGAAAAATGTGCTCTTAGAGATCCAGCATTACCCCAATTTCAGGTGGTCGGCACCAATTGTGGCTCCGGCGGAAACTCGATCCCAAGCAAAATATTGCCATTATCATCGGGATCACGGTCATGACACGGAGGAGTGTTTTGACCTCAAAAGGCGTATTGAAGAGCTTGTGCATCAGGGGAGGCTTAGTCGATATCTTTTGGGTCAAAATAACAGAAGGCCCGACCGGAGATCCCCCGATCGCCGTAGTCCAAGGAGAAGAGATCCCAAGAGGCAAGATCCCAACCCAGCTAGGCCAAATCAACAGCCGATCGGATAGATAAGGGTGATATCAAGCGGTTTCGTAGCAGGAGGGGAGTCTTCCTCTGCTCGAAAAAAATATGCTCGGGAGCTAAACAACCAGAAAGAGATCTTCGTAGCCGACCGACCGACAAAGAAAATAAAAGGGGATGCTTAATCAATCACATTTACAGACGACGAAGCAAATGAGGTTTGCCAACCTCACGATGACCCCTTAGTTATTTCAGCTATTATAGTCAATTTGAAGACCTGGAGGATTCTTGTTGATAGTGGGAGTTCGGCAGATATTCTATATTAGGGGGCATTTGAGAAAACGAAGATTGGCTGGGAGAAGTTGAAGCCCGTGTCTTCCCCGTTGGTCGGGTTCACAAGGGACCGAGTGGTACCTCTCGGTTCGATCACTCTACCAATCACTCTAGGGGAGGGACCACACCAGTCCACAAAGATGGTCACCTTCTTGGTTGTAGATTGCCCCTCGGCATACAATGTGATCCTGAGGAGAATAGCCCTCAACCAATTCTGAGCCATCACATCCACTTACCATCTTCTGGTCAAGTTCCTGATCGAAGATGGAGTCAGATATGTAAGGAAAAATCAGAAGGTTGCTCGGGAATGCTACATGACTTTATTAAAAAAAGAAACCCCCAAAGAGGCCCTTGTAATAAATGGGCTCGAAGTTTGAGATAAAGAAGAAATAAAGCAGAAGGAGCCAGAAGGATAGATGAAGGGTCTGGAAGTGGGCTCTCCCGACCAAGGAAGGATAATAAAGGTAGGGGCAGAGACACATGAGCCTCTAAAAACGGAAATAAAGAATTTTTTGTTAAAGAACCTGGATGTTTTTGCATGGTCACATAAAGACATGTCGGGAATAAGTACGGGCGTGATTGCTCATCACTTCAGCATTTTTCCAACTGCTCGGCCAATAAAACAGAAGAGAATGATTTTTTGCCCAGAACGAAATGAAGCTATTACCGAGGAAGTTGAGAAGTTAATAAAGGCGAAATTTATCCGGGAAGTGTAATACCCCACTTGGCTGTCTAATGTTATAATGGTCAAGAAGTCGAACGGCAAGTGACGGATGTGTGTTGATTTCACAGATTTAAATAAGACATGTCCAAATGATAGTTTTCCTCTATCATTTATTGATTTATTGGTTGATTCGACAGTTGGCCACGAAATGCTATCCTTTATGGATGCATTTTCAGGGTACAATCAAATAAAAATGGCTGAGCACGACTAGGAGCATACTGCCTTCATCACCGACCGGAGGCTTTATTGCTACAATGTAATGCCCTTTGGATTGAAAAATGCTGGGGCAACCTATCAAAGGCTGATGAATAGGATGTTTGGAGGACAGGTTGGACGTAATGTGGAGGTCTACGTGGATGACATGCTGGTAAAAAGTAGAAGGGCTGACTCTCATGTGGCGAATTTGAAAGAAACATTCAACATTTTGAAGAAGTATGGAATTAAGCTTAATCCTGCCAAATGTGCGTTCAGGGTTGCCTCGAGTAAGTTTCTTGGATTTATGGTTTCTAGCTGAGGGATCGAGGCTAATCCAGAGAAGGTCAGAGCAATAATGGAAACGCAGCCCCTTCGGACAACAAAAGAAGTTCAGAGGTTGGTAGGAAGAGTGGCAGCCCTGAACAGATTCATCTTTGGATCAACGAACAAGTGCCACCCTTTCTTCAAAGTGCTCAGAAAGACATTTGAGTGGACAACCGAATGTGAGGAGGCCTTTCTACAATTAAAGCAGTACCTGGGATCTGTCACATTGCTCAGTCGAACGACTTCAGGGGAAGAGTTGTATTTATACCTAGCTGTTTCATCCATAGTTGTCAGTTCGACGCTTGTTCGAGAAGAGGCAGAAGTTCAGAAGCTGGTTTATTACACAAGCAAGGCCCTACATGGAGTAGAAGAACGTTATCCAAAGATGAAAATGCTGGCCCTTACTCTTGTAAGGGTAGCGAGGCGACTGAGGGCCTACTTTCAAGCTCACACAATCGTCGTCCTAACAGACCAACCTCTGAAAAATGTTCTGCATAAGCCTGAAACTTCTAGTCGGTTGATGAAGTGGTCAGTCGAGCTGAGTCAGTTCGACATCCAGTACAGGCCGAGGATTGCAATAAAAGGGCAGGTCGTGGCAGATTTAATTGCTGAATTCACAACCCCAACACAAGACCCTCCCCCCGATGAAGACACTAATGATCTTTGGGTTTTAAATGTTGATGGCTCATCAACTAATAATTTGAGTAGTACTGGAATAGTTTTCACTTTTCCAGAGGGCTGTGAGTTCCAGTATGTCCTGCGGTTCAAGTTCCCTACCACAAATAATGTAGCGGAGTATGAAGCTCTTTTGGCTGGCCTACGTATGGCTCGAAGAATGGGGGCAGAACGAATAAAGGTTCATAGTGACTCTCCGCTGGTGGTCGAGCAGTTGCAGGGGGAGTATAAGACCAGAGGGGAACAAATGGCCGAATATTGTGAAAGGGCAAGAAGCTTATCCAAAAAATTTTTCAAGTTCCAGCTACTAAGAATTCCGAGGCTCCAGAATGAAGAAGCTGACCGATTAGCCCGAATTGCTTCCTCGAGTGAATCAAATTGCGGATATGCTGATCGAGATACTTAATTCTCCGAGTATCCATATCCTAAAAGTTAACCATGTGGAAGATGATGCTGAATGTGCCAAACCGATCAGAGCATATTTAGAAAATAATGTTCTACCAGAGGATAAGAACGAAGCAAGGAGGATTCAGTACAGAGCAAGTAGATACCTGATCATGGATGGAGTCCTTTACAGATGAGGAAACAGCTCTCTTCTGTTACGATGTTTGAATGAGCTTGAGGCCGATTATGTTATGAGGGAAATCCATGAAGGGGTCTGCGGTAACCACTCGGGAAGTTGTGCACTGGCTGGAAAAGTTTTGAGGACAGGCTATTTTGGGCTACCCTGGAAGTGAATGCTCGGGAATTTGTGAAAAAATGTGATAAGTGTCAAAGATTTTCTAGCATCCTAAGGCTTCCAGCTCAGGAATTAACACCTATCCAAAGCCCTTGGCCGTTCGCGCAATGGGGAATCGACATTGTTAGGCTACTCCCTTTGGGGAAAGGGCAGAGGAAATTTACTGTGGTTGCTATTAATAATTTTACGAAGTTGGTAGAAGCTGAGGCTCTACCGAGCATAACAGAGCAGAATATGAGGAAGTTCCAGTGGCGGAATATTGTGTGTTGATTCGGTATACCAAAGGTGGTCATCACTGATAATGGAAAGCAATTTGAAGGGGGGCAGTTCAATGGGTTATGTGAAGAATTGGGGATCAATCACCACTATTCTTCTCCCGAGCATCCCCAAGCTAATGGTCAGCTTGAGGTCACCAATAGATCTTTCCTCAAGATCATCAAAACAAAGCTTGAAAAAGCTAAAGAGCTCTGGGCAGATGAACTTCCAAACATCCTCTAGGCTTACAGAACAACTATAAGAACTCCAACCGGACAGACCCTATTTTTACTCACTTATGGTGCTGAAGCCGTGATCCCAGTGGAGGTCGGTCTTCCTAGTTACAGAACGCAGAGCTTTGATTCAGATCAGAACGAAGAGTTAATGAATGAAGAGATTGATCTACTGGAGGAGAAGAGACTACAAGCTGCGATCCGAGTGGCCTCCTACCAGCAAAGGATGCGCCAATATTATAATTCTAGGGTCCGACCAAGAGAGTTTGCCATAGGAGATCTTGTGCTGAAGCGAGTCAATCAATCCACGAGGAATCCACAAGAAGGCAAGTTGGGCCCAAACTGGGAAGGAAAGTATGAAGTGCTCGGATACACCAGAAAAGGGACTTACCGACTGAAGCAACTTGAGGGCAAATAATTGCCTCATCCCTGGAATTCAGAGCATCTCAGAAGATACTATACTTAAAAGCTTAATTTTTGGAACTGTGATTTTGTTGTTGTAAATTACCATTTATCATTAATTACATTTGTTACTTGAGCAGGGTTCGAATATTTCTACTCTGCAATGAATTCTGCTTCAATTACTCGATTTTCAACGGCGACTTTGACAATTCTACTGTAACTTAACTGCTCAGCTGACTATGCCAAGCAGGAAAACGACTCACATAGCCCAAGTGTCCGACTAAGCAAATCGACTTACAAGCGACAAATCGACATGAAAGACCGACTTAAAAGTGACAAGTCAACATGAAAGATCGACTTAAAAGCGATAAATTGACGAGAAAGATCGACTTAAAAGCTACAACATAAGTGGAACAATTGACATTAAAGCAACAACTCAGCATGAAAGAGCGACTTAAAAGCGACCGATCGACTTGAAAACCAGAAAACGACATAAAAGCGACTGATTGATAAATCAGAAAAACCTTGATCATCTCAACCAACTCGGGACAAAATAATGACCAGGTAATTATAAGCTTGGTGATTGACCAAATTAATTAAACTGAGTTTATAATGGCTCTGCTGATCAGTTATAAGTTCATGTTCTTCTACTTGTCAACTTTCATGTTCAGTTATAACTTTACTTGGGAGGCTCCAGAGGCCGAGTACGTTAAATGGATTTTAAGCGAATAATTCGAGTTGGTTCTGAGACCCAAGCCAGGTCAATGAAGTAATGCGCTTGGTTGTTTTGGCAGACAGATTTGAATAAGTTATAAAAGGAAATTAAAAAGATAGAACAGCAAGACAGAGTGAAGAAGCGTCTCCTCGTTTATTATTCAAAAATTATCCTTTACATTGTTCCAAAAAAAAAAAAAAAAAGAGCAGACAGAACAATATAAATATTCAGGTAGATGGAAGATAAGGAAGGTTGGAGTGCGCCTCTTCTTCATGACGATCATCTGCTGCCCCAGAGGTCTTCTCGGTTGTTTGTTCTCGGTAAACTAGTTGAAGATTGGAGAAGTCCCTTCCTGGGAACAGCAGAGTGGCCCTCTCCTGAGCGACTTCGAAAACCTGATTGAAGCACTCCTCGAGCTCGAGCTGGAAGGCTTCACTTTTTTTTTATAGTCTTCAATGGTCTTGGTAACCAAGACCACCTTCTCTGCAGCGTGTTTTTTCTTCAACTCAACCAGCTCTCTTCTCAGAGCTTTCTCGGTCGCCCGGGTTTCATCCCTTTCCTGCAAGGCTACTTGGAGCTGTCGCCTACTCTCCTCTATCTCCCCGACCATTCCTTGAATCTTCTTCTCGGCAAGCATCAGTCGATTGGCAGTAAAATATGACCGGGTAAGAGTCTACAGAAAGCAGAGACTTAGTAAAAAAAAAAATAAGAAAAAAGAATAAAAGACAGAAAAAATGAAGGAGAAGGAATGTTCTTACCCTAACAGCGTCAAAGGTGAGCTGTTTGACCAGTTGAAAGCCAAAGAGGTTTTCATGGTGAACAACCTCTTCATCTGACATCCACTGGAGCACGCTTCGCCAGGTGTGCTGTGGATTATCAGCCAGACTGACAAACCTTGCCGGATCATCAGTCGGGGCGGCTTAACTGGAGGCACCCTCTGGCTGAGTTTGAGGACCAACCGGGAGGGTTTGGACTTGGCCGGGAACTGCGTCCTTGGCCCCCGAGCTGGTCCCTAACTCCACTCTGGCCTTCTTTGCTGAGCCTTCATCAGCTTTGGCTTTCCTCTTTAGACGGTCGAGATTAAGCCTGGCCATTGAAGGTTCTTCAGAAGGGTTATTTGCACAATAAAGAGAGATCAGAGTAAGAATAGTTTATTATAGTAACTAAACTATGGATTGTGCACTCACTCCGCTCACGTTCGGCCGCGAGAGAGGCGCGAGTTGGCTCCGGGCCAAGCATATATGTGGCCAAGGTTTCCACGTTGACCAACAAGTCTGTCTCGTGGACGTCGTGGTCCTTTACACACTGGACCCGAGCCTTCAACTCCTGAGACAACTTTGGTTGGGCTCGAGCTGCAAGAGTAAATAGATAACTCATTAGAAACAGGTTTAAAAAAAATGATAAATAGAGAAATATGAATAGGAAGTAGATCTTACCTCTTTTTGTCAGACTTCCCCATCGTCGAGAGACTCGAGCGGCCGATCAATCAGGAGTTTCCCAACGCTGGAACTCCATTCCGTCGCCATATATGAAGAAGAACTTGTCTTTCCAACCCTTGTGAGAGGTTGCAGATTGAGGTCCCTCTCTCGACCGAAAAAGAACCACCAGCCCTTACTCGCCTCAGTCACTTTATAACAGTAGAGGAACTCCTCCACTGTCAACTCGCACCCAGTCACGACCCTCCATAAGACTGTACATCCTATTAGGATCCTCCAGTTGTTTGGGAGGATCTGACCGAGAGCTAGCTCGAGTCGCCCTAGGATTTCTTGAATGGTCTTAACTATGGGGAATCTCAGGCCGCCCAAAAGGATGCCTTCATAGATAACCATTTCCCCGTCTTGAGGCCAGCAAGCCCTATCATCCCCGTTAGGGACCCTAAATGATATGGACCGAGAAAATTGAAAGTCGGTCCACAATTTTTGGATTTTGGCAACGTTGATGGTGGATTTTATGCCTTCTGCAGTGAATTGGGGTAAGTCTCCGGAAGGTTTGCTTGACTCCCCCATATCAGAAGGAAAGACATTGACAATGGGCCCAAGGTTTTCACCCTAAGCCTCGTGGATGTTGGAAGAAGAAGAAGATTCAGAGGTTGAGGAACTATCCCTAATCCTAACCAGGTCTCGTCGGCTAGCCATGAATCTAGGGTTCTAAATGCAAACTTCACGGAAAGAATGGACAGATACGGTGTATAACTCAACACAGAATAAATCAAAAGAAGAAGATGAAGGAGAAGAGGAGATCCTTACGAATACAGAAATGGCTTCGTTGAACACTTGCAGCAGCGGTTTGCAAAAGCACTGTCTGATAACGATGTTACGAAAGTAAAGATGATTTGAAAGCTTTCCATCAATATATTGTTCCCGCTTTGGGAATCGATGGCTCAGATTTAACTCTTTATTATGTCTCTAAGATCAACCTTTCGAATTCAACTGTTCCGATTTTATCACACAAAATCTACACAATCAGATCTCTTAGGTATCTAGTGGCCAGGATTAAATCGTATATGGCCTTTTAACCTCAAATTGACACGTGGCGCATTAAAGTGTGCAGAAAGTAAAACGCCATTACAGCGCAAGCATTACTGCATTTTCAGTACATTTAATAGTTGTCTTGTGTGGCAGTCTTTCCAACCACTATAAAATACACGGTTCAGTCGAACCGTCATGCATTCTGGTAACCCTTATTCAGAAACCAATCCAGATCGAGAACCGGAAGAAGTTTCTACCTGACAGATTGGATTTTTTTTGGTCACTCTCTGTTACCAAAATAATCGGGGGCATCTGACAGGGTGCACCCGATTGACCTACTTAAGATATTGGATTCCTTTTGGTCACTCTGTGACCAAAGGGATCGGGGGCATCTGATAGGGTGCACCCGACTAGATGCTATACTTGACCAACCCGACCGACCGAATGCTATAATCAACTGAAGGCCATACCTAAACGGACTCAACTGGCACTACTGACTCGAACGAACATCGGTTCCTGATCAGATATCTCCTAATCCGACTGACCGACCGTGGGTTGAGGGTTTGGTTCGACCTCCCTATATAAGACAAAAAATGCATACGTCACGATCACGCATATGACCACCTTCTGACATATTCCGTTACACTCGCTTCCAGGGATATTGCATGCCCACTAACAGTTTTGATAACTAATCGAGTGATATCAGCATTGGGATCCGTGAATACAGGTGGCAAAATCTGATTAAACAAATTAGTATGATCCAGTACTATTCACATCTACAGTCTCCATGAAGGATCAACAGATATATATATATATATATAATATTTTGATCTCCGATGCCTAGGTGCAAACATTACGTTTATCTTTGTCGTTACTCTGTAAAAATATTTTCTCAAGCTTTCTTACTAACTTAAGTATCGGAGGCTCTTTGGCAGACACCATACCGGTGTCAAGACAGCAATTCCAGACGACCCGGACCAAATTTGGATCATTCAATGATCATCCGAATTTACTGTGTTATCACAATTGTCAAGTAAAAAGAAGTTAGGAAGGAGATAAATATTTTCTTTGTGCTATGTAATTTTATTAATATTGACGTATTTATGTAAGTATATAAATATACAAAATATTTGTAGATATATACACATATAGGAGATGCAAAAAGTTTGCACAAAAGTACACAAGAAGAAAATTGTAACAGCCCGGGACCACTACCGCCTGAAGATATTGTCCACTTTATCCCCTCTGGTCTCTCCTCAGCACAGCCTTACGGTTTTGTTTTTAGCGAGGGTTACCCCAGTGCCCCCCCAAAATGCCTCGTTAGTGGGAAGGTTTCCACCCTCTACTTATTAGGCAGGCTTCGTTCTCCCTCCCAACAACCGATGTGGGATCTCACAATCCACCCCCTTGGAGGCCCAGCATCCCCGCTGGCACATCGATCCGGCACCGGCTCTGATACCATTTGTAACAGCCCGGGACTACTGACACCTGAAGATATTGTCCGCTTTAGCCCCTCGGGTCTCTCCCCGGCACAGTCTCACGATTTTGTTCTCGGCGAGAGCTACCCCAGTGCCCCCCAAAAGGCCTCGTCAGTGGGAAGGTTTTCCACCCCCTACTTATTTGGCAGGCTTCGTTCTCCTCCCAACAACCGATGTGGGATCTCACAAAAATAACAAGTTATGTCGAGATTAAGAGTAAGAGAAAAGTAATAGTGTTTTTACGAATAGATAAAATTATTTTTGAATAATAAATTAATAAATATATTTTTCACAATTTAATTATTCAATTAATCTTTTTAATAGCACCAAAAGTTTACTTGAAATGTCCTTGTTACAAAATATATATATATAATTATTATGTTTTATTATTTATAAAATTTATAATATTATATATTATATTTATTGATATTATGCAAAAAAAAAAAAATCAATATTGTAGTAAAAAATATATTTTATTCTAAAAAAATACTTAGGTTGGATATTATACTTGTAAACTACTTTTTCATTAAAAAAATTTGAATTAATATTAAATTTTTAATAAGATTAATATATTCTAATTTTAAATTAATTTAATTTTTTAATAATGTCAAAATAACCTAATTTTAAATTAACATATTTTTTTTCATAAAAATAAAATATCAAGAGTAGTTTAATAATTTCACATTAAAAACTAAAAGGATCACTTGTCTCCGCGCGGCGTTGCCATTGTTTATACACAAATATATATATATATATTTGAAATTATGTATATGCGTTTGTGTATAAAACTGGGTTACAGAGAGAAGTATTATTCAAAATTGAGTTTCCATGGAATTTTTTTTTAATTGTGCTAATATTATATTTAAATTTTAGTTAAATACCGACAATTTTTTAATTTTTTAAAAAAATATTGTTAATCAAGAGAACAATATTTGAAAGAGTACTTTTAAATGAATTTTTTTTAGCTGAAAAAACACTACTTGAAAAAATGTTTTTTAAAAATTCCATTTGAAAAAGTATTTTTTTTTTAAATCACTCTTTCAAAAAATGTTTTCAACCTAATTATAATTTTTTATATGCAAATGTAATTAGCTGTACATATAGAATATATAGGGCTTTTTTACCTTTCAAAAAAAATACATAGGTGTTTTTTAGTCCTAAATTTTTGGAATTTTGAAATTATTAGGTTAAAATTGTTGGAAGAAAAATGGATAGGTTAAACTATTTTTGACCCTAGAAAAAAAATTTGTCAGGTTAAAATTATTTTTTTCTTTTTTTTTTTCTCTTTTTTGCAAATTGTAGGGTTTTCTTTCTTTTCTTTTATTGCAAATTCTCCTATTATCTTTGAAAATTTTTAGAAGGGCTTCCCTCTAAATCAGGGTAAAGTTTTACAATATCTAGTTTTAAAGTTAATTTCAAAATATAAAATTAGAACAGTATAAGTCTCATTTAGTTGTTAATTATTTATTTAAATTTTTTCTGACAAGATTCTAATAATTCTTTGGCATGAACTTTTATCAAGTGAATTTTTGTATATTATTTAATATATAATTTTTAATTTTTTATTAGAATTAGTTGTATTTCATTTTTTGGCTCATTTTTTAATTTATAAATTTAGTGAATTAAATTTCGATTTTATTATTTAAAATTCTTTCTAATTGTCTATTTTTTGAAATTGTCCTCCTCGAAAGTATATATTCTATATTAAATGTAAATGGATAAATACATTGCATACGATTGTTTTCAAATATTTTTGGTATTTTCTCAACTTTACTTTTTTATTTCTATTTTCAATGTCAATATTTATTATATAAATGTATTAATACTATACTATTTTAGTGAAATTTATGTGAGTAAAAGTAAAATATTTAAATCTTTTATTCTTGTTAAATATAACAAAATAAATTTAATATTTATTTGTAACAATTTGATAAAAATTATAATTATTTTGAAAATATTATTTGAAAGATTGCTTTTGAAAAATACCTTTTAAAACAACACTTTAAAAAATGCTTTTTAAAAGTACTTTTAAATAGTACTTTCTCAACTAACAATAATTTTTTAAATACTTAAAAATATCAGTATATAATCAAAATTTGCTCAAAATATCAACACAACACAACCCAAAACAAATTTTGTTTCTTTTTTTTTTTCACGTAAATTTATTACAAGTGAGATAAAAAAATGAAAATATTAATAGAACGAGAGAAGTATCAGCAAAAAAGTTGAGTATATTATGCAACTATAAGGGTTGTTTGTAACTCTATAAAGTTCTGAAAATTTCTAAAAAACTTTCAAAAATTTTAAAATTCTCTATTACTTTTTACACATTCACATGTATTACAACTCTAGAAAAAATTACATTACTTGAGTTCGATTAATCGAATAGCTGTAATTTTTTTTTAATGTGACAATAGTTATCCAAACTATCAAACAAGACCCATTATCAATATTTTTTAAAAAAATTTAAAAATCGTTCCAACGAATTTCTCTGTAAAAATTAATATTTTTCACTCTGAAAAACGTGATTTGTCATCAAACACTCAAATATCACTCAAACCACGTTTTTCATTAATTTTTCGTTATTTTTCCGTTACTCTAAACACCCCTAATATAGCCTCGTACTTTGTTTGCCAGATAATTTATCTTTTGATCGGGTTTTTTACGTAAATAATTTTATTAATTATAAAATATACGAAAATAGGCTCGGGTGAAATTATATACCAAAATGAACAAGGTGTCGGAGGTTGTATTACCGACACCATTGGTGTCGGCAATGGAACTGACGGCATGGTGCTTTCGCACCAACAAAACCCTAAATAACAGGGTGTCGGCAGTAGCACCACCGACACCCCCAAACGTTTCTTCCAGCACTGCACCCAGAGAAAAAATCCTGTGGCACCAGAGAAGAAAACCTGGCCAACCTCTTCAGCTCTGGGGTACCCATCAAATGCACCTTGGTGTTCTTCCACTCACTTCTCGGAACCCTTTTCTTGGCAAATTCAATCAACTCCAAAACCGAACTCCCCGCGCCTTTAGGGTCGCCGGCGAACCGGGGCAAGCCCGGCTGCAC
>JAVXUM010145129.1:0-16068 GCA_035590655.1 Pouteria glomerata | reverse complement strand
AGTTCACTGAGTTGCAATTTCCTATGAAGGCCCGCCTCATCAATACTCTCATTCATTTGGCGAATGGCCCAATATGCCTTATGCTCCATTTCAACCGGGAGATGACATGTTTTACCATAAACTAACCGATATGGAGACATCCCTAAAATGGTTTTGTAGGCTATCCTATAAGCCCACAATGCATCAGTTAATCTAAGGGACCAATCTTTCTTATCAGGGTTCACAGTCTTTTTTATAATTCTCTTGATCTCCTGATTGGCTAACTCAGCTTGGCCACTCGTTTGTGGATGGTGAGCAGTCCCTACTTTATAAATCACATCATACTTCTTCATTAGGATGCCCACAGGTTTGTTGCAAAAATGTTTTCATCCATCACTTGTCATGGCACGGGGCACTCCAAAATGAGAAAATATGTTTCCTTTAAAAACTTGATAACCACCTTGTGGTCATTTATCCTAGTAGGGATTGCTTCAACCTACTTTAAGACATAATCAATTGCCACCAAAATGTATTCATTACCAAAAGAATTAAGAAAGGGTCCCATAAAATCAATCCCTCAATAGTCAAAAATCTCTAGAACATAAATGAGATGTAGGGGCATTATGTTTCGTCTAGTAAGACCACCTGACCTTTAACAACGGTTACATCCAACACAATAGGCAAAGAGATCTTCGAACATGCTAGGCCAATACAAACCATATTGGAGGATCTTTGCAACGGTCTTTTTAGTTGAAAAATGACCGCCACAAGCAAAGGTATGATAAAATAACGTCACACTCGAGGCCTCACTCTCAGGAAATCACCATCTAATAACCTGATCCGAACAATACTTGAACAAGTACGGCTCATCCCAAAAGAAACTTCTAATGTTCCAAAAGAATTTCTTCTTGTCCAGATGTGTCCAATGAGAGGGAATTTGTCTAGTGGCAAGATAATTAGCAATGTCAGCATTCCATGATGTGTGTGTTTCAGTGCCTACAACTAACAATTGCTCATTTGGGAAGTGTTCATTAATTAGGGAGTCAAAATGGTTCAATTCTTGACTAAGTAACCTCGACAAATGGTCAGCTACTACATTCTCAACTCCCTTTTTGTTTTTGATTTCAATGTCAAACTCTTGTAGGAGGAAAATCCAACGGATTAGCCTAGGTTTAGCATCTTTCTTTTGTGAGCAAGTACTTAAGAGCTGCATGATCTGTATAAATGACAACATTGGACCCCACTAAATATGAACGGAACTTATCTAATGCAAGCACCATTGCCAAAAAGCTCCTTCTCAGTGGTAGAGTAACTTAACTGTGCCTCATTCAATGTCTTACTTGCATAATAAATCATATGACGTTTCCTATCCACTATTTGTCCCAACACCACACCTAAAGTATAGTCACTAGCATCACACATCAACTCAAAGGGTAAAGACCAATTTTGTGCTTGTAAAATGGGAGCTGATGTGAGGCTACACTTAAGCATGTCAAAAGCCTCTTAACATTGTGATGTCCACTCAAATGGAATATCTTGCGAAAGAAGTTGTGTCAAGGGCTTTGCTAGTTAGCTAAAAGATGCGCTGAACCTATAAAAGAAACCTGAATGTCCCAGGAAAGATCGAATATCCTTAACACATCTAAGGGTAGGCAACTTTTGAATGACCTCTATTTTAGCTCTATCAACATCTATCCCCTTAGAAGAAACGATATGTCCTAAGACAATCCTTAAGTAACCATAAAATAGCATTTTTCCCAATTAAGCACTAGACTCTTTTCTTCATATCTCTTTAACACCTTCCTTAAGTTCTCCAAACACAACTCGAAATTGTCCCTATATACTGAAAAGTCATCCATGAAAACCTCTAGAAAATTCTCGACCATACCACAAAAAGTGCTCATCATGCACCTTTGGAGCGTGGTAGGGGCATTACATAACCCAAAGGGCATGCGTCGGTAAGCAGAAGTTCTAAAGGGACATGTGAATGTAGTTTTATTCTTTCAGCAAGAGAAATCTCAATTTGGTTATATTCAGAATAACAATCAAGAAAGCAATAAAAAGGTCATCTCGATACTCTCTCTAGAACTTGATCCAAGAAAGGCAAAGGAAAATGATCCTTCCTAGTCACTACATTTAATTTGTGATAGTCAATGCACATGCGCCACCCTGTTTGAATTCAGGTAGGCACCAATTTATTATCCTCATTTTTGACCACTGTGACTCCGAATTTCTTAGGAACGACTTAGGTAGGACTAACCCATTTGGAATCAGAAATGGGATATATGATCCCAGCATCTAATAACTTCAAAACCTCTCATTGGACTACCTCTTTTATGTTAGGATCTAATCTTCTTTGAGGTTGTCTAATGGGTTTTGCTCCCTCCTCAAGGTAAATGGAGTGTGTGCAGTCAAGGGGGTTAATCCCATGGAGGTCGGCTATAGTCCACCCAATTGCTTTCTTGTGGTTTCTTAAAAGCTTCACAAGACTTTTATCTTGATTAATGGAAAGTTAAGATGAAATAACCACATGGAATGACTCATCTTCACCCAAGAAAGCATATTTAAGTTCACTACGAAATGGCTTCCTATCTGGCTTAAGAGGTTTTTCTAGTGAATGTGTAGGTTTGACTAAAGAATAAGAGATAGGTTCGAAAGTTTGACTAAATTGAGTTATGGACATGACCAGAGTATTGTCTAGCCAATACATGACTAGAGTATTGTCTAGCCAATCTAACACTTCTTAACATCCTCATCTCCTACCTCATCGACATAGTCACTACCCTCGCTAAGCATCAACACTTTCTCTAGAGGATCTCTTATGAACTCTCTCTCAAAATACTCCTATGTGATAGTTTGGATACAATTTACCTCCCTTATATTTTTTTTTCTTCCTCCATAGGCTATTTTGTGACTCTAAAAATGTTCATTTCAGCCGTGAAGTTCCTAAAAGAAGTTTTTATAAGACCATTTCTACAATTTATAAGAGCATTTATGGTTACTAGAAAATGTCTTCTTAAGATGACCAGAACTAGAGGGCTAGAATCTTGAAGAGTAGAATGAGTGTCTAAGACAATGAAATCTACAGAATAGCAAAATTTGTCAACTTGAATGAGTACATCCTCCAAAATACCCCTAGGAATCTTAACTGACCTATCAGCCAATTGCAATGTCACCCTAGTTAGTTTAAGCTCTTCTAAACCCAACTGTTGATAAACTATATAATAGAGAATGTTAACACTAGCTTCTAAGTCTAATAGAGCTTGCTTTACCTTATGCTCACCTATGACACATGCTATGGTAGGGCACCCTGGGTCATTGTACTTTGGTGGGGTCTTATATTGGAGAATAACACTAACTTGTTCTGTCATGAAAGCTTTTTCTTTAACACTCACTCTTCTTTTAACAGTACAAAAGTCCTTCAAAAATTTAGAATAAGAGGGTATTTGCTTGATGGCATCTACTAAAGGTAGATTGATCCTCACTTGCTTGAATACCTCAAAAATTTTAGAGTTCAATAATTTCTTCTTTGATTTGTTCAATCGGCTTGGGAAGGGTGGTTGAGATTGAAACCTAAAAACTTATTCTCTCTCTTTATCTTATTTTTATTTTTCTTAACTTTATTTTTCTTCTTGCTTTCACTCCTTTCATCTCTCGACACATCTTCTATCATCTCATCATTTTTTCACTCTCACCATCATCACTCCTCATTTTTTTCTTTCTATATTCACCTTGTTCACTATTTTACCTTTTTTTACCATACACCATTTCTTCCTTTTCATTTACCCTCAACAACCTAGGATTGTCAGGTTTTTCAATTTCCTTCCCACTCCTCAAAGTAGTGATTGTTTGCACATGTTTTTGGTTTGATTTTTCACCTATGCTCTCACTCAAATGAACTTGACCTTGAGGATTTGGAATGGTTTGTGAAGGGAATCTTCCCTTTTCAGCTTGACTCTGACTTTGCATGAGTTTGGTCAACTGGTTCCTAATATCCTCAATTGCTCTATTAGTTTGCTTTTGATTCTTAGCATTTTGGTTATTGATACCAATTTAACCTTACATGAATTGCTGAAGGGTATCCTCTAATGATGGCTTCCTAATGAAAGTTGGAATGAACTGGAAGATGAACCTTATGCCTGACCTTGAGAAGGATGTGGATTGAAGTTTTGAGGATAGGGTGCACTAGGTTGGTCATTTCTCCATGAAAAATTTGGGTGATTTCTCAACCCAAGATCATATTGATTAGGAATGAGAGGAGGTCCTGATTGGGCTTAAGTTTGACTAGGATATTGCTTAGGGAAGGTGTGTGAAGTGTTTATATTAGAGGTTTGCACATACAAAACTTCTTTGAAAGCTAAGACTGTGGGACATTCATCAGTGCTATGATCTGACACCTCACATATGACACATTGCACTTTCCTCTCACTTACCATGTTCACCTTCTTGGTCTCAAGTAACTCAACCTTCCTAGTAAGAGCAATTATCCTAGCACTCAAATCATCATTTTCATTTAACCTCAATTTCCTACTAGGCTGTGCT
This sequence comes from Pouteria glomerata, assembly GCA_035590655.1. Classification (NCBI taxonomy): domain Eukaryota; kingdom Viridiplantae; phylum Streptophyta; class Magnoliopsida; order Ericales; family Sapotaceae; genus Pouteria; species Pouteria glomerata. The sequence goes on along the minus strand of JAVXUM010145129.1, from coordinate 11,547 downwards.
TGTGTCCCTCTAGACTCTAATTGTGATGGTGATGTGACCTCCCAAGACTTTGTATTTTCAGACAACTCCTTCAAGAACGCATAAGCCTCCTCTGCAAATTTGTCTAAGAACTGATCATTACTCATGGTACCCACTAACTGTTTATGTTCAGATGGCAAAGAATCATAAGAAAAAACTACACAAACGCCAAATTGGAAATCCATAATGAGGACATGCATTACATAAATCCTTAAACCTCTCCCATGCATGAAAGAATGTCTCTCCACGTTGGCATGCAAAATTCCTAATTTGTTTTTGCATCATCAAAGTTCTATGAACGGGAAAGTATTTTTTTAAAAATTTCACTTGCATTTCCTTCCATGTGCCAATGGAGCGAGGTCTCAAGGAGTTAAGCCATATTTTGGCCTTATCCTTCAAAGAAAATGGGAACAAACGCAACCTTACAGTATCCTCACTCACATTGTGATCCATGCATGTGGCACACATATCTTCAAATTCTTTCATGTATGTGTATGGTTTTTCTAAATCCATACCGTGAAATGTGGGTAACAATTGTATGGTGCCAGGCTTGAATGTGAAATTCCTCTGATTTAAAGGAAGAATTATGCATAAAGGAGTAGTTTATCGCACTGGCTGCAACAATTCTCTCAAATGCCGTGCATCTAAAGGGACAACCACATCAGGGCCATCTTGCCCATTAACTCCTAAATTGTCCTTGAGATTTGCTAAATCAATAGAAATTGATGATGATGATGGTGATTGTGGTTCAGATGATGTGGATGATAAAGTTAGTGAAAACTCAATGAATTCTTTGGTGGGTTGATTTTGTGGATGCAAAATAGATTGAACTACTCTACCTGACCTAAGATGCATGCACTAAATGTAATAAATGCACAAACACAAGCAATTTATGAATGCTTACTACCGCTAACTTATTTTCAATCAAAAATCAAAAGAGTATGGAACGAAATTACTCCAAAGTATGCAATTCGGTCATTAGAGATTATGGTAAAGATCAATTCGCTAAAGCTTCTCCAAAAAATCTGTTCACCATTGCTTAAGACTCCCCGACAATGGTGCCAAAAGTGCTTGCTCGTCCAATTGTTAATTTATATTGGCTCGATCTCAAGTGCAGGATATTTTATTGAAGCACAATAACAAATAAAAACCGGATCATGTCCATAGAGAGTCTTAGCAAATCAATAAACAAAACTAATTTGGAAAAGTTTTAGGTGTAAAATGAATAATAAGATTTGATTTCAGTTGAGAAAGGTGGTTTGATTGAAAACTTGTGTTTAGGCAATTTAAAAGGAAACTTGGATTCCAAGCAAATTATAGTGGCTTGTATATACTTCCAAGGATTTCACTTACTCAATCTACCCTCAAAGAAGTAGATCGGACAATATTTCAATAGTAAATCGTTTTAGAATGATTTAAATCTGATTTGAGTAGAGAATTAAGGTATAAAAACTAATTGAAAAGTTTAATCAAATACCTTGTATGCATAACCTATAGTTCTTACGTATGAAATCTAAGATTAGTAATTACCATATAATTTCAAGAGAAATATATGACAATTTTAGCTAGAATTCGATAAATAAAAGCCGTAAACTATACAATTTCAGCATTCAATCAAATTCTCAATTACAAGATCAAAAGAAGTTCAAATCAAACATAAATTCAACTTTCAATACATGAATTCAACATTGAAGCTCATTGCCTTGGAATATATATACAATTCAACTATAAACTTGCCTTAAATCTAAGAATAAGATCTACTCGAACATAATTGAAGAGAAATTTCTTGAAGAAGTAACTATTTTATCCATAATCTCAAAGTGTAATACAAAAATTTGTTAGAAAAAGAAACTAGATCTACTTTCTCTTTCTAAATTCTCTCTCTACAAAATGGAAATTCTGGAACTGAAATGTATGTAATGTCAAAAACTCCCTCTCAAACGACCTTGCTGCTCTTTATAGACAAAACAGAATAAAAGTACAAAACTACCCTTTCTCATCAATCTAAATCACAAAATACAGTAAATGCAAAATGGTTCGAACAACTATTTGAACAAGCCTATGGTTCAAACCACTGTTCAAACTGATTCCTGTGACTTAGACGTTTGGCTCCTCCTTGACCTTGCAAGCATTCTGTTGATCGAACATGAGTTAGAGCAGAACATGGTTCGAACAAGGGTTCAAACCTTCTTGAAACACTTAGAATTTTTCTTGTCTTGATTATCTGCAACATCCGCTATTGTTCGAACTATAGTTCAAACATGGTGTGGTTTGAACACATGTTCGAACTTCGTTTTCAACACTTAGTCATTTCTTCAAGTCTTTAACTCACTATGGCCTCTGTTGATTGATCCAACGTTTGAACAAATGTCTGTTCGAACCAACGTTCGAACCAATCTCTGGACTTAGACTTTTTCGAGGCCTCCAAGTTTTGTTGCTCTTCTGTTGATCTAACAATGGTTCGATTCATGTATCGTTCGAACAAGGGTTCGAACCACTTTCTTTATACTTAGCTAATTTTCTTGCTGTTGTTGCTTGTCATGCTCTCTGTTGTTCAAACCAGTGTTCAAACAGCTTGTGGTTCGAACCAATGTTTGAACCATTGTTCTGATTTCCTTCTTTAAGTCAAATTTTTTGCTATCTTCTTCCCAAACACCTGCAAGTTACCAAAATTCACATTAATACATTAAACTTAATTAATTTCTCTCTTAAACACATAAATCTTCCTATTGATCCTTAGGTTGAAGTTTATGACTATACTTTTTATAGTACAATCAATAGGTATTAAATGTATCGTAAACTGTTGCATATATATAAACTTGTGTATCCATATAAATATAAGATAAGTGGATAGGAAATGATAACTATCCTGATTACTTTTATATTAAGTTCTTCATTCTATCAAACTATAAATATAACATTTAACTCCAAAATTCAAGTAACTTCACTATTTGTCGACTAAATACTTGTCACTTTTTCTAGTATTTCTCTAAAATCTATTCTGACATTATCGTCGAAAGATTTTTTGTCGGAGACCTTCTCTAGCCATTTCCTCTAACTTCTTGTGCTCTACAGGCATAAATTTTGTTGCTCTGGTTTATGTGGTGATCTTGGTTAGGGATATTTTTTATTATCGAACAGAAAGAATGTAAAATTGTGGGTGAAAAATATATGGTTAAATGAAAGTTATGTGATTAAAAACTTATTTTTAATTAATTTTTTTTATTGTATGTGTTAAATCATTTAAGTAAATAAAAATTGTTGGGTTAAGAAAAACAAAGTTGGTGTATTGCTAAATGCATAGTATTTAGTATCTCTCATCCAATTTACTTGGTTTGTATCTATTAAAAAGCTAAATTTTCTTTTGTGGTTGGATAAGAATTAATTTTTTTAGTAATTGGCATTTTAATTTTTTAAATTTTAAATTTTTATTTTTCATAATTTAAAAAATAAAATACAAAATACAAATTTTATGATTAAAAAAATAAAAAATTAAGTATTTTCTTTTTTGGAACTTAAAAAAATAAATAAATAAATAGTTAGACATGAGCTGAAACGCTGCGTTTATCAAACTGAGCTTTTATCTCTCGAAAGTGAGATATGTCCAATACATGATGACGGAGCCAAACCTGATTGAAAAAATTATTGAATGAGAAGAGAAGATACATGACTAATTCAATGACTTTAGAGGGCGATTGACGTGAAAAAAATCATTAAAAAATTTAAAAAATTTTTAAAAATTATTATAATTTTTCATATATTTCATATTTTTTTTTTTGTGTTTCTTAAAAATTAAAATAAATTTATATATATTTATATATTTTAATAAAATTTTATAAATCTTAATAACTTTTTCATAAATTTCATAAACTTGTTTACAAACTCCAATGTATTCTATAAATTTCAATAACCTTTTTACAATCTCAAAATTTTTTTTACAAAATTTAATAATTTTTTCATAAATTTCAATAAAATTTTCACAAATTCTAGTATGAAACCGTTCTGATATATCTAAAAAATCTTTCTGACGAATTTTTTCATAAAAAGTTAAAAAAATTTACTATACTTTTTTAAAAATGTGATTTAATAATTGGACACTAAATGTCAAAAAATTACTTAAATCAGATTTTTTTGTTGCAACAAATACCTCTTATTCAAAAAAAAATCATAACATTTTAAGGAAATATTTGAAAGAAAAAAAGTTTGACAAAAAATATAATAAAAGTACAATTAATTTGATATGAAAGTAATATGTGTTAAAATTTAATTGAAAAAAATATAAAAATAATTAAAATTTAATAGAATTTGGAGCCACCAAACGGCAATAGCCATTAGACCACCGACGTGAGCCAACAAATCGCACGTACACCCGAAATTAATTTATTGGGAAATATATTTTATACATGAATAATATATATAATAATATATTAAGCAAAGGGAACTGAAAACCACGATCATGACGAGGCACCACAATCACATTATTGTGCATCCTGTGGTGTTTTCTTCGCTAAAGTAATCACTCCGACTCACCGAACCACCTTCGTAAGGCCCACCATACCCACAGTATGGTCCATATCCGTAATTATCATACCATGGCACTGGCCTTGCGTACCCCTGATAACATGGCCCTCCGCCATAACCTTCGAAGCAGGGCCCACAGCTTGTTGCAACCGTCATCACCTGCATCCGCATAGGCGGCTGAGCATCCGAAACGCCCATCGGAGGTTTGTCTTCAGGAAAGTCCTTCGGAGGCTTGTCTGCAGGAGGTGGAGGAGGAAGAGGAGTTTCTTTCGGAGGCTTGTCTGCAGGAGGCGGAGGAGGACCAGTGTCTTTGGGGGGCTTGCCGTTTGGTTTAGGCTTGTCTGGCTCCTTCTCTTTGGGTTTGTCAGCTTCTTTCGGCTTCTCGGCTTCCTTGGGTTTCTCAGCCTCCTTCGCTTTTTCGGGTTCCTTCTTCTTCTCAGGCTGCTTTGGAGGTGGAGGCTCTATGATCTCAATGCTTTTGATAGTTTTCCCACCTTTGCAACACAACTTGTCCCGAATCTTCTCTGGGTTGCAACATACAACCATGATGGTTACCGTATTTTGCTTTTCATTAAACTCCTGGTCTCGTATTTCTATCGTCCACAAAAGTGCCAAATGGTATAAAACCATAAGTAGATACAATATATATATTATATATATATATATAAACAAATGTGTGCGTGTGTGCGTGTTTGTTTTTAATAGATAAAGGTTTATTAATTAATTGGGTGCTCACGAGGGAATTTGCAAAGCAATTTCTTGATCTTCTTGTAGCAGCTTGGGCACTTTAGATCAACACACTTCAGCACCATTGTTGTCACCTGTTATTACATGACCACCAAACAAATTAAGCACGACCTTTTTAAGGAAATAAGATGAATTAGATCACTTCTTGGAAGATGAGAAAATTTAATTTTTCTTTGCCACACAGAGTAATAAGAGAAAAAAGGAGTAAAGATTCTCTGTGGATTAGCCGATGAAGAAAACAAAAATCAACCACAAAAAATAGTAGCTAAAAATTAAAAGGGTATGCAGCAAAGATAAGAGGCGAGATGAACCTTCTCAGTACCCATGGTGGTGGAGACTTGGGATTGTTCAGATCTAACCTTGAAGATGAATGAAATGCTCAGGTTGGTTACTGAAATGAGAGAAGTGGAGACTTGGGATTGTTCAGATCTAACCTTGAAGATGAATGAAATGCTCTGGTTGATTACTGAAATGAGAGAAGTGAGAGGGAGAGGGGGATGAGAGTGAGATTACAAGGTCCTATACCAGGTGCAATGATATTGCCTAATGGGATTTGGCTTAAGAAAGCACATTCTAATTTAGTAGTGCAGTTACGCCAATTATATGAGGACGCGTGTAAAAGCCTGAATTTTATGTTATCTTTATAATAATTTTATTCATCTAATTTGATATGCATACATGTATCAATCACCGACAGTTCGGATGAGCCGTGCTAGTTAGTATTCAATATTTGTCGTCATTAATTAGCCTGGATGGGCTATGATTGTTGATGGTCTGTCCGCTTGCATGTGATGGCTTTGATTGACTGATCCATCTCACCAGCCTTATGTTCTCTCATCAAACCGATCTCGAGCGGAATTGTCGCCAATGGTTCCTGGGTTAGATGAAGGTGCAATAGTGATGCATGCACCCCACATGGCGTGCCGTTCACGTGTCCCGAGACCTTGAAATGGTGCCCAAATTGATCTCACAAGTGTTGATTAATTATCCTCCAATGTGTTAATATAATAAACTTTTGATACATGGATAAATTATATTTATCTTTTGTTAACATTTAAGTAATTACTTATAACACGTATAAATTTAAAAGTTACATTTATCTATTTTATTAAAATATATTTTTAATATTGATCTTATTTCGATAAAATCAACTATTAAAACTCAAAAAACTATTAAAATAACTAAAATTTTAAATATTTTTATTTTATTTTTCATCTTTTAAATTTTTGATCTTTTTTTTACAAAATTCAAAAAATAAACAAAAAATAAGTATAAACAAGAAATTTTTAAAAGTTTTTGTAAAAAAAATTGATGAGATCTAAGAGATGAAAGAGTAAAATAAAAAAATATAGATATAATTTTATATAATTGGACCTTTTATATTAATTTTTAATAAGTGATTTTATCGAAAAAAGGGTCATTGTTAATAAAATTTTAAAATAAGAAAGATGAGTATATTTTTAAATATTATAAGTGTTAAATATAATTATTTAAATATTAAAAGAAAAGTAAGAGTAATTTACCCTTAATACATGTATACCAATTTAATCTCTTTTGCGTTCTAGAATAGAGAGATGAGATATTTGGAGTAAGAAATAAGTTTACCTTGGTATTTGTACCCCCAACTTTGTTCTAGGAGGGCCTTGTGCTGCCTCTTTAAATGGAAAAGGGAACCAAACATTAAAATTAATGTTAATTTTATTTTTTTTTTTTAGGTAACGGGAAGAAATTACTTGTAAGTTTTTTGAGTTTTATGGGGTTATAAATTTCTCGACTGACCCAGACTCTTACACGATTGCACCCAGCGAGACTCGAGCCTCTTATCTCACGTATAAAATGAGCCATCTGAATCCACTAAACTAAACTATAAGGTCAAATCAATATTAATTGAGTAACACTGTGTTTGAAAATCGTTGAATTTAATCTAATAATTTAGATCCATCATGCATTCCCGTTTCTTTTTCAATTTGAATAAATTTATATAATTAAATTTTAATCCAAAAACCTAGTCTCAAATCGCAAAGCTATATCACTTTTCATATCAACCCCAAATTCCTTTAAATGCGTGATTAGAGAGAAAATGTAATATTTTTTATTACACAGAATAATTTTGAGCCTTCTGTTTTCGAGAGACGGCTCAAACGTCCAAGCTTCAATCAATTGAGAGCGAATAACATATTGTTCAGTTAAGCAATAATTAAGATAACGTTAACACTTTATACTCATTTTTAATATAAACTTATTTTATTTTAAATAAAAATAATTTAAAAAAAAAGATAAATTACATTTACCTCCCCTTAACATCAGGTATAATTTAGATATTTTCCCCAAACCTTTTGAACCTAACAGTTACTTACTGTAAGTCCAAATATTTGTCACAATAAACTCCATTTGTTAGTTTTGGACATTAAACTTTAATGGTGTCAATTAAGTCAACTAAATTTTATATGTAAAAGACAAATATGTCCCCAATTAAATACAAAATCAAAACCTAAAAAACAGGAAAAAAAAAAAAAGGAAGAGAAAATTTCTGTAAAACACCAGCAATACCCCCGATGGTTCCCTTGATCGCTTGCAACACCACCAATTAAACCTTCCTTCAGCCACCATCCCTCAATATGAAGCAATGGGAGCAGCGAGAGGATGAAGACGCATCTGATGGAGATCCACCAGTCCATCGACAAGCTGGAAGATACGACAAGCTTGGTTAGGGGTGCATTCGCATTCTGATTCACTAACCTCAGTGTTCGTGTTCTACTCTACCCACCAATATAGAGAATGATTTTAGACTTTGAACGGGTTTTCCAAAATGGAAAATACTTTTATTTTCTTGGAAAATCAGCCAATCTTTTCCTGGAAAGTCAACCAATTTTTTCAGTTGATTCCTAAACTGACCCAATCAAAACAAAATTGAAGAAAAAATATTTCATACACAGAAAAGTATGCATTTCTATACCCAAATTGACAAAAATATCCTTTTTTACAAACCCAGATTGAGAATTTCTCAAACGCATCTACCCCAAATTCATCCCACAACCTATGAAAATTTCCTAATATTGCCACCACACCACCGCCACCAACCCCATCCCAATCCTTTTTATAAACCCAAATTGCAATTGCAAGTATGTGCTTATGATAAAAGTTTCACCGAAGGTTGTAGATTTTGGCAAAGGTTCTACTACGAAGAGTAGCGATTCTGTCAAAGGTTTTGACAACTCCGATTCCAGTGAACTCGAGGAAGCACTGATGATGATGTCATTCTTTTGCAAAATGGTGGCTGGTTTGGAGCCTTTGAATGAGGGTAAAATCAAATAGATCGACACCGAAGAGGATAAAATCAGCATTGCTCTGCCATGCGTCACAGCTTGAAAACTGCCGCCGAAATTGTTGAACCTAAAAACAACATATTGGTGCTCTAAGCTTAGGAGCTTAAACCCAGTTTCTTCACCATTCGATGCTCTAGCAACTTGAAACGGTTTTGCAAATTTGTAACCCATAGTCAAGGAACTGGACGGTGTCAATGAAGACCATGAGGGAAAAAGAGCCGGAAGGTTTCGTTGAAGCGATGAGATGGTAGATGAGACGGTCAGAGAGGTGGATGATGTCGGAGTGCAGTCACCACAGGAGGCTTATCCCTATTGAGGGTTTATAATATCATTCAATAGTTTGTTTGTCTATATATTATTAAAATTAACGGAGTCAGAAGGTAAATTAATGGCTATGGTTAAGTGTACCAAATAGCTATGGTTAAGTTTATCAAACAGTTAGGTTTAAGGGAAGTAATTGTCAGATTCAAAAGGTTCTGTCAAATATTCAGAGAAAGTAAGTTTAATTTATCATTTAAAAAATTAAAAATAAAAAAAAATGTTAAAAAAATAAGCCTTTCTTCCCTTTTAACTAACCTCTCATGCACTCCCATGCCTTTCTAAAAAGTTAGTCCAAACAAAAGCTATACTCTTTCATTTGAAACCCTTCAGAGTCTCTACTGAGTATTTCAAGAACCATTGATCGACAGTTGTTAATTTTTCTTTAACATGGGTCATCGTATGTGCCCAATTTAACAAATTAATAGGTTTGAATTTTTTTTTCCCTTGGAAGAAGAATGTAATAATTAAACTTCTAAGACAGATGCATTTGTTTTTCTTCTATGCTTTCTAAAATAGAGAGATGAGATATTTAGAGTGAAAAGAATTGACATACATCATGATGCATCATCCTTTCTATTGTAAAAAGTGCCAAATTATAACTATTCAAATAGAAGAATCAATCACTATAACATTTTTCATAGTAGAGAATAAATTAAGTAACATTTGGTTTATTTTTTTATTTTTTGTTTTCTGTGTTTTGTTTTATTTTATGTCTTTTATGTTTTAAAAATCCTAAAATAAGAAAAACAGAAAATATTTTATCTTTCTTGTTTAGGGTTAAAAACGATCAAAATAATTTTTTTTTCTTTCTCCTTTTCTGTTTTCTAAAATAAATTTTGAAAACACAAGTGACCAAATGTGTTTTGAGCTATCTTTCTTATTTTTCAAAAGTATAAAATAAAAAATAAGTTCAAAACAAAAAATAAAAAGCAAAACAAAAAACAAAAAATAGAAAATAAACTAAATGACATGTTAGAGTTTGTTTGGAACTTATGGAATAGAAATAAAAGTACAAGAGAAAAAGAATAAGGTGAGAAATTGGAGAGAAAGGGGGAAAATGTGTCAAATAAATAGGGAGTATATTTATATTTTTGTCTTATTTTCTATTTCTCCTTCTCCACAAACCAAATAGATTTTATAGTGTCACATTTCGAATTTCATAACCCAAGAAGTGAGCTAATATTGCATGTAATCACATAACATCAAATTAAACTCAATTAGAGTCATACAAGCTCCTTGGAGTGTATAATAAGAATATATTATTAGAATATATTATTCCATTACCATATAATGTTAGAATATTCATATCTTAGTTACCAATCATATATATTAACTATATAAATTTTTCAGGATCTTTGACTTTAGGTGTTACGCCCCGAGCCCAGGGACCCAGGGAGTGAGTGAATAACACGCATTACATGACAACCGGGTTAACAACATCAGAGCAACGCTACGGCCATGCAGCAGACCCACAAAACCTCCCCTACTATATAAAGGTCTAAATAGTTTAAAATTTGGACATGTAACAAATAAACCTGTGTATAATATTCATTCTACCAAGCTAACGTCCACAAAACCATACATTCTCACCAAATCTAGCTAGTATAAGTTGATAGCACTGAATTTAAAATGAAGTTAAAGGCATAAATTTCATAAACGAGCCTTAAGGCCATTATATTTCCCAAAAGTCAAAATAATATACATCGTCCAATCAAAACAAATATACATCATTCGGTCGTAGGCCATTTCCAATCTATAACCAACATACATAAACTTTTACATAACTTCCCACCCTCTCCTTTCAACTATACATCCATCAAAATGCAAAATTAGCTACACTTTTGCGGCACTTCTTTGCAAGTCACCTTGCTAGACTCAAAACTCATCTAGTCTCCCCTATGTGGGTCCTGTAAGGGCATCTGTAGGGGTATGAGCACTAAAAGCATGTGCTCACAACACTTCACAGTAATATGTATATGATGTATGCATAAAGCTCACAATCACCGAAAAGATAATGTACAAACAAAGTAACAAACATTTTAAGCATGGTGTAAGTAAATAATATAATCCATTAACAATATAGCAAGCATGCAAGAGTTTAAGGTTTTCACTTTATACAATTAAAATCACCGAGAATTAGGTACAACTCAATCGTGCTTTAGTATCTCAGCCTAGGGCGACGATACGCCAAATGAATCACGGTTATATTATAGAATCATTCTTTAAGATTACGGTCCAGGGCTACGATACGCCATAATATATGAATCATTTCGTAGGCTACTAACCTACTGGTATGAACACCAACTCTGCGCAGGTTTCGGGTCTTTCAACCCGAGGGTATCTCAAGACCCTTCCTATTTTTTGTACCCCTATTACCCCAATTCAAAATCAACAAATTTTATCATTTCAAAACACTTGAGTTCATCTATCATCACTTCATTCAACTATCATCATGTACTATGCATCAAGTTACAACATTAACTTAAAAATAACAAATGGATTCCAAATGCAATACCATTTGAACCATATCAATGTCAACTCACATACATCACTTTAAACAAGAGAAAAATCAATTTTTGTTGAAACAAAACTTGCCTCATTTTCTAGATTTTGG